>JAUOBX010454090.1:0-10377 GCA_032360705.1 Eupentacta quinquesemita
TGTTAATTTGTGTTCGAGACTGACTCGCACAGTTCCCTGTGTTCACGAACAGTTGGTGTAGGGTCTCGAATACACCCCTTAGAGGCGACGATGAGACGGAGTACGACGTAATAGGAGGTCCCTGGATATCCCAGTGATGCACATTCATTGTGTTCTACACGTTGCTACTAGCGATCTGTACTATTCTAGAAACGTTGGATTCGGCTAGCCTCATACCAGAGATCATACCATCTGTCGTATGTAACCTCGGTAGTTAATTCTTCTACTGTAACTTCTGCTATTTCTTATATCCGTAGAGAAAATCACTGGAGAGGAACTGCGAACGTTCTGTGACATGCATAAGAGTGAAAATCCACATCAAGAACAATGCTGTACCGTAGCAAGTGGTTTCTTCAGACGGTACTATGCACTCCGAAAGTTGCTCTTCCCGGGGCTCAATTCAGTCCTTACCTGGTCAGTCTTAGGTTTGAATTTGTTCTTGTCATGGGAATGATATTACCCGCCTATCGATCCATCCACTCATTCACTAACAAATGGATCGCTACACTTCCAAGATACATTGTTCTGCAGCAAGACATGTAAGAGGGCGTACTTTGAAAGACATGACGAGTCTCTGATCTTCCAGCTAAGGTGGTTACAGATAAATTTATGATGATCATATCAGCACTACATGTCGTGAGAGGACCGGATCTTAAACACCAATGGGATAACCTTAGGATGGACGTTTATTCGGCAACAAGCTCGGTTGAAGACAAGGGGCCATGGAAACAGCTTACTGGACTACTCGAAACAATACATCACGATACGCCTCATGATGTCCTTGTAAGTGTAACATTCCCCCATGCTTGGATTAATCACTGGCTTTCTTAGTGGGGGAAATGCAGCTTGATAGGTGTTGATGAACACAATTCCGAAGCACTGCATGGAAATAATATTTTTTGGGCATTCAGAAAATCATAGGCTACCCATAGTTCACATGGTGTCCATTTCTGCAGACACAGAGCCCAGCACATAACCCGATCGTTATTCAACTCGGCCTTGGTTATATACACAAGTGGATGGTAGTCTGTTTCCACCAAGAACTCTACCCCATACAGATATGCCCGGAACTTCCCAACTGCCCAAACGAGAGCCAAGCACTCTTCCTCCCGGGGCTTTAACTTTAGTGGGACGTGGTAGCCTAGCGGTAAGACTCCGGAATGGTGATCCGAAGATCGTGGGTTCGAGTCCCAGCCACGGTGTCCTTGGGCAAGGTGCTTTATCCTCCATAGCCTCACTCTACTCAGGGGAAAATGGGCACCTGTGAGGTCCAACCTGTGTCAAAGCGCACTTTAGTGCAGTATATACCTACGTTTGTGTCGGATCAACATGTTGTACCAGTGATAAATTTTGTGAAGTGCACTTTACTTGATACTAAGTCTTCTTAGTGCGAGTGCGCTATATAAATCCTCAAATATCAAATCCTCAAAACTTCTTACTTGCATAACACAATGGGTACTTTATTCCTGCCCTCTCTTGCATGAACACAGCCCAATCTTGCCGATCCCCACGTCCGATGCATCTGTACGCGGGATGGAAGGATCTTTAAACTTGGGTAGCCGTAATATAGGAGCAGAGGACAACCTCGCCTTCAGTTTCTCAAATACTCGGCCCTGTGCTGGTCCCTATTCTACTATGTTGGTTTGCCAGACTTCACGAATCCGTCAACAGGGCAGCGACCGCAATCAAAATCGGATGGGAACTTGCTGTAGTAACTCACAAGTCCAACGAACGACCTGACCATCGTCTCGGACTTGGCACCCCAGTCTCCATGAACCTTGTTACCATACCCGTAGGGGTATACGTAAGCACGCTCTCGCCAACCACATGACGCAGGGACTCGATTGAAGGGTACCCAAAGTAACATTTCGTCGGCCGAGTCGTCAGTCTAGCTCCTTCATACGGGAAACACTTCTCGGACCGATTTGACATGATTCTTCCGATCACTAAAATAGATGAGTATGTCATAAAATGTATTTGACAACCCCTGGCTTCCTTGTAGACCATTCAATATGTTGTTCGATACATGTTGGCTAGTTATGTTGGGTCAGTTTTACCTTATGTTTACGGAATCCAAAAATGAATTAGAGCATGTGCAAAGTTTAAGATTCCCATTTCCAAATAATTTCAACACTTTCCGAGGAAACTTGTGAATAACAGCTGTCTCTCAGATTCCAGTCAACCCTGTTTACCATGATATATTTCTCCTTCATGGCCCAACCGGAACCACCTGACCACTGACTAGGCTGAACCTACCTGTACAGCTGTAACAAGTTCAATAGTTGGACTGCACATGGATTACCTGTATGGACTGAAACTATTGAAACAAAGACTGGTGTTTTGTTATTTGAATGTGTAGTACCCTAGGTGTACCTTGATAATGTTAACACTGTTACCCACAATTTATATGGAGAGGGATGGTGCAGAAACTTGACCTTGACAGGGTACATGTGTCATGGGAATAACTTTTATAATGTCAGTGGTTGGGTAGCATAGCCATCCATATCAAACGTTGGGCCTAATATAGCCCATATGTTTGTCAACCCTGTTATGGTCAACACTGTTACTATATGATAGGTAACAGTGGATGCCAGTGGATGCCCAATGGTAGCAGTGTTGACGGGGAACACCTAAAATGATCTGCAAACTGCGACTTCTAAAACAGTTTTCCAGCCCTTCAATCATATGTTCTATGAAAGACAATGCTTCATGGAGCATTTGCAGTTTCCAGTGATTTGAATCAAGATGATTTAGACCTACCTGCTTCATATACTCTGATCATATACAACAATTGGGTGTATAGCCTTTGGCAAATCTGATCACAATAATTGTAATACAGTACATCATAAACTCTATCTACCAAAATAACGGCTATATTTACCAGTATTCTGATACATGATATTGTCCAGGCTTATAATCACATGAACTGTACATTGACCATGTGGGCGAAACCTCCAGGCTGGGTTGGAGTTCCGAGGCTACTTTATCACATACATTGTCAATATCATTATCATGGCATGCATCACTCTCAGGTCACTTTCACTAGTTTGATAACACTATATCTACATGCATTCGTCAACACTGTTACAGACAGTCAACACTGTTACCATCAGGATGCATACTACTCAACCCACAATTACTGTACAAAATCACAAATTCTGTAGCAATGGAAGTGATCAGACAAATAATAAACTAAGATATTATTAGCAGAAGCAGTCTGCTTTGCAACTCTAAATTAAATCACATTCATATTTCAGCCTGGTTCTGACAAGAAAAGACAAATTCGCTCCAATTGTTTTATTGCACATGCACCACACATTTTTTCTGTGATTAGATAGATATATTTTTATTCAACCAATTGCACAAATACAATGGAAATTGTGTGAACACATGAGCTCTAAAAATGAATAGAAAATTGGAAAGACGTATGATGTGACAATGAAATATGAAATGCAAAATATCATGAAAGGTTTTGAACTGTATAAACTATGGTAAGGTGAGAAAGTAATGAAATACTTACATATGCAGCTAAAACGTGGGAATCTTTAGAAACAGTACTGAGACAAGATTGCAAGAATTAAAGAGTACTAATCCTATTCAAAAGGCTACTAACAATGTATGATGTTGTCATATATATAGGCAGCTAAAACGTGAAAATATCAAGAAACAGTAAAAGTGTAGAATACTATGAGTACTAAGACAGTAAGACAAGACTGCCAAAAAAAAAATAGTCCCATTCAAAAGTCTACAAAAAATGTAAACAGTTTAACGGCTATGGTGTGCTTTGTCAATTTTCACAGCAGAGGGGTAAAAACTATTAGTGAAATGTTTAGAACCTTTAAAAGCCCTCAATCTATTGCCCGAAGGAAGGAACCCGAAATACCGATTGGCTGGATGTGACTCACTTTCTAAGATACAGTTAACACGCTTCAGTGCCCTCTCTTGGTACAGTGAATGAAGGGATGGCAGGCCTATGCCAATGATACGCTCTGCATTACTGATAACAGATTGTAACTTACTAAGATCTTTCTGACTAACACGACCGAACCACACCAAAATATGCGATATGATATGAGCACCTCTGATAGGTAATGTATGTAAATGATTTAATATATCAAAATTAACGCTATGAATTAATGATAAAGTTGTTTCATGTATAGGCCTACCTAATATCGACACTAATGGGAGATTGGTCTCCTCCTATCACAGAAACAATCGTCATACAGGACATTGCAAGACTTTGGTGTGCTCTACTCTAATAGACCCATCACTACATTTTGTCCCCATAACACTACTTTCAATCCACATTCATCACGGATTCAAGGTTACACATTACATTGTAACCTGATAACGATACTACATTTCGTTGGAGTTATTCATTGACTTATGTAACACCCAATTATATGTCTTTACTATCTTATTTCCATCGATGTTGAATAATTAAAAGTGTTATTGCACGTTCGCTAGAAAGGCTTCAATATCAATGCACTAGCCTATGCCACTCTCTCAGTGACAGAGTGAGACGAATTTTCAGGTAAAGGTATTTCGTGTAGGGATGTTTTTTTTTATGGACGCGTGAAATAGAAATTGGTGCCAACGGCGGTGCTGCTCCGACAATTTTCGAATTTTTCGCCGGCAGGTTTCCTCGCCCCACTAGCATTTCGTAGTCTACAAGTAGGTCAAATGCTGTATACACACAGAACAAAAAAAAGAAATGTAAAGTATCATGAACCATTATTCAAGACTGCGCAACTTTGAATTGTCGCGAAAAACATGCAAATTTGACCATGAAACTATTGTTACGTTCTTCGGTCTACTTCCAATAGGTTTTGTGACAAAGCTGCGCTGGTGCCGTCGAATCGAACCTCGGCTCGAGATACCAATGAGGGTAATCGGTAAAATAATACTTTCTAATCGAACTTCTAATTTATAACCTATCGATAGATCTTTCTATCAATTATTATCTCGCATTTCGTGAATTTTGATGACGTAACATGGATCTGCCCTTTTGACGCGTCTGCTGTAGGCCTATCGTATAGTGACTGCTTTTTTCGATCGATGTCTGTCAGTTATAGTCGGCTTCTGCTAATTGCCAGTAATGTGAAGCTGTAATTTGCACCAGAGACCATAAAATGTCAAGCGTCAAGCGCTCTTTGTTATCAGTGAATGAGGTAGCCTAAGACGGGTTGCAAATTTCTTCGGTTTGTTACCTTTGATAAACGACTGGAAGGTTCAATTAGGCTGTTTAGAACTGTTCATATCAGGAACATAGTTTGATATATGTGTTGAATCTGTGTGAAGGTGTTGAATACCCTTGTAACAGTGAAATGTAGTATTGGAGTAGATTCACTGTAGACCACGTATTATATTTCCTTCTGCCAAAAGGCATTCTAACTAAAATAAGTCACGGGAGAACACCGGAGCTCAGAAGATAAGGGTGGAAATCTAGACGGCCCGATCTAGTTGAGGAGGAACATCTTCCGATGATGCCTCGTCCAAACCTTCTCTCACACTGGAGGCGTCAACCGCTCATACTATCGCACATGGTAGAGTGGAATGGAGATGTAGAATGAATCATGTCTGAGTGAGACATAAGGGGGCCTACAGATTGCAGGGTCAATATTTGTAGAGGCTCCGACCAAGAGGTAGGCGCATTCCTTTTCGAACTTGCCCCTCCTTTCTCTTCATCGCCAGATAACAGGCCTGTATGAGGCATTGGATGATCCGATGATGAAATCAAGATGAAGCATAGGATGGAGAGAATATTTTATTACACCGTAGCTATACCTATTATAGCGGGAAGAGTGGTCAAGCTATAGTTTTGGGATATCTTCCTTACATGGATGGAGGCCGTTGAAGAGTTTCAAACGTTGAATGCGACTAACAAACATCTCGGCAGTTAGACCTTATCTAGTTCTATATACCAGAGGGATCAGGGATATATTTATGCCATGAGCCTTCATCACGTGGAACTGTAAAAGGGTCAAACTCACATTCTTCCTTGCGTTCGAACACAGCGGCAGTATATATACATAGTCCGAAAAGTCTTGGTTGTGACCGGTCCGAAATTTGATCCTGAAACACCCAGTTACTGAACGGAACCACCGAACCACTCATACAGTCGGCGTCTCTACTGTGCTGTGGTGCTCTGGTTTACCTTGTGAGGTATAATACTGGTCATATGTCGAATGTGCATTAGTACCATCCTTGTAGACGCAAATTCACTCTAATATGAGCTGCGTTCACAAATTGACATACATCTTTTGATGTATTTATTCCACTGTTTCAGCTTGTCTTCAATAGGCAAAAATCAGCAGAAAGCACCTGCATGTCTCCTAGTTTCAGTTTATCTTTCCTACTTGCATGGAGTTTTTTTTAATGGAATCATTGCGACTTAATCAACGAACATTTTGACGGTTCGACCTCCACCCGCCTCAGACAGAAGGGGCGGCGGAAGACATGCGTACTAATATGCGATTCATGCCATAAACGTTCATATGTGGGAGTGACCAACTCATATCACTACCCTGTTCCTACATGCTAGATTGCAAAATCAATATCAAGCAGTTCATTGAAGAAGGAGCGACAGCCGGAGAGCGGCATGGATGTTTCGTTATTTTCTGTCTCCCTAATATAGGTTTGAAAAGTTGAACACTGCTTCAGGTGTGCGTGTAGGGGTGTGTCGTAAGATTGAGAGTTGTCCGTGGAATAATCCAATTATGATCTCACTGAAAAGACAATATGATCACACTGTATCTCACTTAGTCGAACCAATATCCAATTTCTTTATTCGATGAACATTCTAGAATGTTCGATCCTATTGTATGTTGCCATTTCGCTTCCTGAATCTGTGCACATAAAATGACGATTTCCACCTGACGAGTGTATACATTTCATAAACACTCTCCGCCCCAACGAATGTAAACGTGAAGTAACATGTCTTCGCCACCTCACTTTTCATATGGAAGCTGACCCCTCCCCTCTACTCAGGTTCCGTTGCCACTGGTCACTACTAATGGTCGAGTTTAGGATAAGGGTACCTTGATTTAGGCCTACAATCTTCGACACAATGGGATGGTGCGTTAATTAGGAAATGTATTTCTTCGCCTTATATGATATACTTCAAATGGGCCTATGCAGCCGCAGCGGTCGTTCACCGAACACACTCCAATTAAAATATTTCATAAACACTCTCCGCCCCAACGAATGTAAACGTGAAGTTATTGCTTCTGATTCCGCAATCCATCGACCGTAAGTCCCCTATATAGCTCTACTGACTCTTCTCTAATTATCGATGTAGGTTTATTCAAGGTAAAGAGTTGGGAACGAGTTTTGGCTGTGCAGTCGATCCGTGATGTATATCTGATTTGGAATCTATCGCAAGTCCATATATAGCTACTCGACCGAATGTCATCTAATATACCGTACGGTGTAGCGGGTTTATCAGGAGTAAGGAGTTGGGATCGGGTGGTAGCCATGCAGTCGATGCATGATATTATAACTGCGCTACTGAATTATCGAGAAAGTAGATTAGGTAAGTATAAGGGCGGGTAAAACAAGCACGGAAGACAGTAAATATAGCCAATAATACCTGCTTCAACCAGCAAATACAAGGAATAAATATTAGGGCCCTGATTGTTTAACATTTTAATTGTAATCGTGAGTCACTGAATGAAGCGTAGATTTCTTTAAAACACAGCAGAATTATCATCTCAAGTGTAAGGAGTTGTCGACAATGGCAACCTGATTTCATATTGAATAGGTTGTTGTCTTTGTTTCAGCTTGCGGTAGTTTGTAATGGTTGCTGTGCGTCGAATACCACCAACCACTGGACATTAGTTTTCAGCTTGTTGCAGTTTGAAGCCACGCCATATCGAGAGGAATTTCTACACACGCTTCCGGGCCAACTGAATATGCTAGTTTATGCAAAATAATATAAATATTCGAGACGAAAGTGGCTCTACAACGAGAACTTTCTACCATATACCTTTACATACAACGAGGACATGTATACGGTTCGAGAAAGAATGCACACATATACAACTAGACAGACGAACGGACGGACAGGCTGACAGACACAGAATAAAGTGATCACTAAAACGCTCCTCAAACCAATTCCAGGCGAGACAATGATTGTGACATGTAAAAAATACCTAGGCCTATATCCCAAAAATATCTGAAAGGATAGATAGATTCGGCACCTGAGTGCAGTTCGGTGGGAAGAATAGTGTCCCGAATCGCCACTCATCGTCTTAGTCTGCCATTTTCGATCTGTAATTTAAGTTCATTGCCCGAACGTCAAAGTACTGACGTGATTTAAGTACGTAATCTCCAACTCATTTCCGATTTCAACCCACATTAAGTGCTTCACTGAATAACTGGCCTAATGTCATGTAGCCTAAGATCTGTACTTGATATGCGGCGGTGGGCGCAAATAAAACACCCAGTAATACGCGTCTGATAATTGCAAATCATCTTATAAGGTTGACTAAAACCGCTCGAGGAAAACGTGCGGTTTGTCAGTTATCACTCGGGTAGTAAATATTTTGTTCAATACTGATATACGAGATATGATTGATCAGATTCTGGTGTTGTAGAAGCCCTTACCGAAATGGTATGATCATGTCTCACGACAGACAGGTACGGTACCAGGATGAAGGAGGAGAGACACAAATAATGTTAGGGAATCTCCCTGTTTTTTCAGTGACTCCAAAAAGTGCCGTTGGTAGTGGAGACAACTCCCAGGCAGAAGCATTCCTATTCCTGGTATTTGTATTTATATCTCGACGCATGTTGCTCTGTCTGTGGCGTGGTAGAAGGCAGTGGGCGGGAGAGAGAGAGGGGGGGGGGGGGGGTTGCTATGTCCCGATGAACCGGTCCTCTTTCTATCGCTGACTTCCTCTGGTTCTATCTTTGATAGCCGCGCGCCAATTGCCAATCATCCAAAGCAATAAATGTAGGGAACGCTATATATAAATGAAAACTCGAGGTGAACGTTCCTCGCAGTAGGCGAGATTACGGGGAAAGAGGTGGGATGTGAAAGCTTTTGAATTGGTAAGTACATTATCTCTTATTAGGCAGAATAGGCTGTTGGTGTAGGCGTATATACTACAATTGAGTATAAAGTGCTATATCAGTATATTGGCACACACTCTAAAACGCCTTTGTCAAATGAGCACCTATCAGCCAAATGATCCAATAGTCTATAGAATCTGTTCATTCACATCATTTTATTCATTATTTTCCTGTTCAGAACGAACATATTCTAGTAAGATTTTCCTTGTTTTCCCAGATCACCACCCAATCAATTCGATGATCATACAATTTGACGTTTCAGAATATGTGTATTATCAGTTATTGCAGTTATCAGTTCAAGATCTCCAGGGGCCGAGCACCTAACTATCTCACAGACCTAGTCACTCCGTATGATCCTCCGAGACGTCTCCGCTCTTCCACTCAACTGCGATACACTCCCACAAGAACCCGGACGAAGACGTACGCATGCGTTTTATAGTCGTTAAGTCTGTGCCCAAAATGAGACTCCTTCGCTCCCAAATGAAACCGTCTGTCCGGGGAGGCTGAGTCCAGTCCGCTCTCAGGGCAGGACGGCCAGATAGCCCCTGACTCGGTACCCCCCCCCCCCCCTTCAAAAAAGGTCGACCCACTGCCATTTACAATGAAGAGAGGAAACCACCGTTCCTACTCACCAGACCTGTCTATGAGCCCACATGCCAATTGGAGGCCTAATTTCAATTATAAATTAATGGCTGATATCATTTCATACTCAAATGTAGTGGTAAGATTTTGCTTCAAGCTTTGTCGGTTTGAAAGTTATTCGATAGTGACTTGGAGTTCAGCTATGATGCTGTCTAGTGAAAAGCTACACAACATATCTGGAAACATACACGGATCGAAGTTCGAGCAAACAGTTATAGTTTACCAGTAATCAAATTCGCGTAATACATTCCATATCTCATGTGTCGTTCGTGAACGATGCAGTTAGTACATTTTGTTGCCAAATACTCATGTGACTATCAATTCTGGATAATATCCAGCCCGAGAACATCATACTAATTGGGCATGTCGCCCTCTATTTTCCTTTGCAGTCTTGTACACCGTGGATGTGTGGCTATCATCTCGATTGTGTATCGCCACTTCTTTAGTCGATGCTTTTTGCAGGATGAATATATAATTCGTCCCATTTTTGGTCTCACCTCTCCCCTCTACAGCTAGTAACTATCGTCTTTCCAATCATCCTCCCTCGTTTCAACATAAGTTGAAAACAGTCATCTGGCAATTAGCTGTCAGAATTTGTCAGTGTTGGATCATGCAGTCCGA
>JAUOBX010454201.1:0-16590 GCA_032360705.1 Eupentacta quinquesemita
CATGGACACATCAGGACACATGTTTCCAGATAATTGATAATTGAATTATTGGACACATGTGTCGACACAAGGTGCGCAACATGTGTCCTGATGTGTCCGCTCTGTATACACTGGCAACATTGTCGGACACAAGAGGGTTCGGCAACTTGTTGCGACACATGTGTCGTGAAATGTGTCAAGTGTACACAGGCCTTAATGTACTATTCCTCGGTACACAATTCGCTTTGTATTACTTCGTTGCTCGGCTGTGAATATATTGTGCTTCCTAATGAACCAATACCATTGCATGTTTTAGGGATGCATGTGATGAGTTTGAAGAGGGAAAAACGTTGGCATAAAACATAGGATATTCAACAAACGGATTAGGCATCATACTTATCCGAGGAGGTGAATAGCATGTTAATGTACCGTGCGACCTTGGTCTCGTGTTAGTTATGGTATTGCTGAATAGGCATGTGGAGGACATTTGTTTTACAACTAATATTGATAATAATATGTTACATTCATGAAGCGCTATATCACCAATCACCAGTTGAACCAATGCGCTCCACAAACGGAAGGAGAAATTAATGAATATATACAAGAGCATACTCAACGAAGAACAGAGCAAAACCCTCGGGCAAATACAAAAATAATGAAGAGGCCACAAAAAAGTTTTGTTTAAGAACATTCAAACTATGGGGGTATAGTTTCTTGTACTAGGTGCCCTGCTGGCGATTGTGACGTCATTGAACAATCAGGGAGCAGCATGGTTGAAGAACATTTTCCCAACACTGGCCAAATTGGCTTGAGAAACCCGTATATGTTTACTTGTTCACCAGCATTGATCTATACTTATCTGTAGCATTGGGTGAGCCCCATTGCCGAACGTTCACTTCAAATCCGTCCTTTTGTGTACAGTAAATAGAACAGGGAAAGATTCAAAAGAGTTATCAGATAGGAAAATAAATTGATTCAGTATTGCCAGGTATTATCGTCGGTAATAGAGATATCTCTAATGATACCGATGATGAAAATCAATGTGAATCATAACTGTCCTGGGGCCGTGGAACCTATTATAAGACAGATCAAGCAAAGTTGTATGATGAAAAAGTAAGATATGTAAGTGATCAGTATACATCTAATCAGATAGCTTGATGTCCAGTGTTAGATTTAACTCTTGCGCGGAGGCCATCCTATTCCTATGGGGAATACATGAATATTATAAAACTCTGGTACTTGTAGTGGGCTAAACAAATCGTCGCTGGTGGTTCAGTTCTTCAGATTCTTGCATGTGTTCTGAATATCCTCCCTAGAATTAATGAATGTCATTTATCAGTTTCGTCACTGCTGTTAAAGCAATACCTACATGGGTAGAACGAGTGAATGGAGTAACAACAGTGAGAGGGGGTTGTCTAGAAACCCGAGAGGGCTTATCTAAGTAGACCACTCACTTGGAGTAATCTTAGGCATATAACTGTACAACTCTGCAGTGAGCTTTTGGGATGTATACCAGATATAACTATCAACCAGAATACAACCTGAATAATGACAATTCCACTTGCGGAACCTAATTCACGACATATGACACCAGGCATCTTCAGGAAGAACAACTTAATATTCAACCTTGGGTTACACTTGCACCACTGTGGATGATGAATCAATCATAAAGGTATCACATGGATTATATTTCTTAAGAGAAGAAAAGTGAAATTGCGTGGAGACAATGCAAGTAAAATCCAGAGTAGTGTCAAAAACAGACTACTAAGAGAAACATAGGGGGATGCAGAACGCATTTCGTGATTTTAAGTGTCACGTCTGGCTGCGCCGCGCGGGGGGTATCGCCCACATACTGTATACAGTTACGGTTTTCTTCAAACTAGGAGTCGTGGAATCCAATTAGCCAATAAAAAGTAGGCATCCAACTGTAACAATTGCGTCAATTCATGTTACGATGTATGAAAGAGTATTTGGAGTGTAATGATTGTGGAACCCCTATTGTCTCAGTCATAAATTTTCCATCCCACTGCTGAGTCGGTATAGTGTGAATTATTCATTATTCGAAAATATAGCAAGAACTAACGATCAAACTTTGATCGCGGGCAACATCATTTATGGAAAATTGCGTAAAAACGCCCTCTCGTGTTGTTGAATAAAACAATTCGTTATTGTTGTTGAAAGATGGATTATTATGTACACCATAAGTAAGATAATGCTGCGCTTTCGTGGTGTTGGTAGTCGGGCATATCGTCCCATAAATAGCCTCATGTATATTTTCATGTAACACTTTATTAGTGTCTGGGTGGGTGTTTGACTCCCCCTAATCCCTGACTCCAGAGTCAGGGATAAGTAATATTCATACTGTCGTGGGTGTGAGATGATATTTCAGGCCTAGATGAGTGATCAGTATATAGGCTAGGTGATCCATGGTAGGCTACATCTGCCGGTTCCATGCAATACATAATACATGGATGTGATATCAAATGCTAGCTAGAATCGGTTACATGTATGTCATCTCCTGACATATTGAGAACCTTCCGCGATGCTGCAAACCACAAACGGAATGTTGGATGCTAATATCAGTTTGGAATGATACGTGTTGCCCAATCTGCGTGATGTCCTAGTCTACAATCCTCGCGGAAAATACATGATACACCCCCGCTACCCCCAATTCGACAACGCGTTTGTTGGGCGCAACATCGAAAGGGGCTGTGGGAGTTTCAGTTCTGTGATTTCCGAACTACGGTCGTGTCACGGGACTGTAGTGTCCCATCATTTTTGTCGAGGATTGTAGATACCGTCAAGGAGAACATGTCACAGGACTATGCTGAACAGCTCACTAAATTAACATCATTATCGGTATAAAAGCTTAATTGATCCGTACACAACGACGAATCCATAACTGACTAACGTCACTACTCACATGACTGCTCTGGAAACAACGGAAGTTATTCGAACAAGTGTCTGAAGCGCTACCGGATGCGCTGATTCAGTCTCCGGCTATTATGGTGCAATGTTGGATTAAGATATATCGTATTCTGGTTTCGTTAGTCTTATGAGTCATTTTTTATTTGCTTGAGTCACAAATTTGGCGAACTACTGATCGTTCAGTTCAAAATCTTGGTCCGCAAAGTTTAGCGTCACGCGAGCCTCTATTCATAAAATCGCCACGGAGTGTATATTAATTGAGATGAACAACGACTGTATACATTATAGCTAATGTGGGCCTATCCAATTGGGTGTCAAGCACAGAGCTAGATGCACTGTGTCAATTTGAACAGGTTATTGAACACTAATATATCATAGTGTATAATTGGTCTGCCCACGCATATATATGTTTGCACCGAGGACGGAGGATTCATATGAAAACATATGCACACATATACAGGTGTATGATGATAATTTGTGGCAGCTGAATCAAGAACTCCCACGACTGAAAAATACCGTTGATTATGCCTATTTCTTTGATCTCTTCCTTCTATTCAGTTCTGTAAGTTGTATAATTCACTGTATGTGACCTTTACGGTGATACCACAACATTTAAAGGTACCAATCGACTTGGCCACAGGCGCAGCGCAGGCGCAAGGCATCGGCATATATCGCCATTCACTACTTGCGCAGCAACTGCGCAGGCTATTCGCAGATTTAAAAATACCACAATAGCCTGTTCCCCTGTTGGAATCTGTTTTTTTCTCATTATAAGCATATCTGGTCAGTTGTTTTTGTGTCTTGTCAATTGTTTAACAACCTTTTTCACGGTATAAACATAAAGTTACCCATCCACTTTTTAGCTGCGCAAGTGCAGCGCGGACGCAGCAGAGACGTAGTGCACTCGCAAATCCTGCCTTTAACTACGTGCGCAGTCTCTGCGGAGGCAATCTGCAGATTCACATGAACAACAATAGCCTGTTTCCCACCAGAATCACTTTCTCTATATCATGGGCATATCCGGTTAATTATGTAGTCGTTACGTTATGCCAAAGTCCTCGAACACATGAAATCGTATTGAATCTCATTTCATAGTCTATCATCCTTAATTTCAACTCCTCCGGCTACCCGGAGCAGATAGCTGTGAATGAAGCCGAACAGTGACTGATTTCTGCGGGCTGCGCAGGCTCTTTGTACGGTTTCATGGAACGCCGATCGGCGATATCTACCATGTATCACATCATGTTACCCGGTAATTGATTATTGACAAGTGACATCTAGTACGCAACTCGTGTCACTACATCGCGTCCCCATTGAACATACGAATGGGGTTGTCACATACGGCGCACGCTATATCTACACGTCACAAGGTTCCCAATTGCACGTGGGTATCGCGAGACAGTCGAGGAGACATGCCTTGTTCAAGGGCATCGCAGAAAAGCCTCCCGAGATGTTGCATGTTTCGAACGCGGAATATATTGACTATCAATCACAGGCTCTATCTACTGACTGCAGATGCTTACCAGATTTGAGTGCTCTGCAGCCACTCTACTGATATGCATGATTTGTTCAAAATGATAGAATTCTTCTTCTGCCATATTTATCGCAGTTAATTATCCACGCGCACACAATGTTGTTAATTCATATATCGTAATCTATATGTGGATCGCGTCTCCGGCAATTATGCCGATGTGCACTGGAACTCCTTCGAATTGTAGCAATTATGCTCTCAGATTATTCTAAACATCCGAAAGTTACATACATGGAGTAAAACATGTAGGACTGACTGACTCAATCCGCCCCCTCTGAATCATTCGTATTCAACATTTTTACAACTCTATTCATATTCAAGTATATCACTATTTCCCAGTTTCCCCAAAATTGGTATGTTGAATTTGGCAAATACATATTACATTCTAACCGCGCAGAATAGCGATGTAAATACTGATAGTATAAAAGAGTGCTGGGGCCTGCATGTAATGAGCGGTGATGTCGGTAAATTTGCATCATCCGCTTCGGGATTGATTTCAATTGACTCGGTAACACGCCTGATTGAATATCAGTAGAACATTATAGGGCATTATGTTCAGATACACTGAATGATACACTAAATACCTTTGGGATGAAGTGAATCTGTGGGATCCAAGTGGAAAAGCACAGCACGCGGTATTATAAGTTTGTAAGTCATGACACATTGAGTGCAATTTAGTTTGTTACTTGGGGCGACAGTTACAATTCCGGGGAAGCGTGATGTTCCACTATAGCAATGTGAAGCTTTGTACGAGGAAGATTGTGTAGTGCTAGTCAGCTGAATTAACTGATGTATTTAGGAGGCAGCGAGTCATCATGGTATTGAGTAACCAACTAGAAGAAACAGATGAGGTTTAGGCAAAATGTCCTCCGTTTACTCAACTAGCGTGTATAACATTCGAATAAATAAATCGATAGGAAACAATACCTATATATTATATAGGAAGCAAAATCTTTCAAAAACGTCAAAGTTGCACAACCCGAGCTTCCCGCTGCCAGGTTATGTATATAAAACGTTAGACAAATTGGTAATACTGTTGCGGTAGACCATAGGCAATAGATCAACGACATCGAATTTCTTCGCCTAGCCTACTTCAAATTAGTGTCAAGGCCAATTGATTTTTTTCTCCTTCAGAGCACATCCGAGTGTCAGGACGATACTTTTTCAATGGTAGCTATAGCATTAAATATAGAAACTATAATTTCATTCGATTATTTCCTTGAAGCTATCAAAAAGTTACGTTTGAGAAGAATACGGAAGTGATGACATTTTATAGACGAACTAGACAGAATACGCAGACTCAATTGTAGTCCAAACAATTGTCAGTAGTAGCACAATAAGAATAAACTCTTTACAACACATAACGTGAATCTCAGCCGAGGTCAGTATGAGGATAGTCGCAAAGGCAGATTATTATCGCAGATGGTACTTTTATGTTAGGTTAATTGGAGGCCTAAAGTATTATGGTTTCAGCGCCAGGCTGTGGAATGGCTCACACCGGTGCACTAAAGATGCGAACTCTCTTGCGAAGTTTAAGAAACTTTTGAATCGAATCTCCTTACTGATCCCACTTCGTTTCATGTCCCTGTTGCCATTCTTGCTTTAGCCATCCTTTTATAGCATCAGTTTTGCAGTGACACCAGTGTTAAGTATAATTTACACAACAATAAACACCTTCTCGCACTCTTGAAACACGTTCAGACCATAAGCTTTTCGAGAAAATAAACACGTTGATTCCTACACATGATCAGGAAATATACCTTTTATAAATAGTCACGTTGGCGAAATAGACTTGCGTGGAATAGATCAAGTATAGTCTACAAAGCCAACACAACTGCAAATAATTCAGTCAAGGTATGAATGAATGCATTTGAAACCTTCTCATTTCCAAAAGTCAACAGAATCGTTCCAGCATGGTTGAATCATCACTTTGGCTAATTGAGATAACTGATCAGGAATCATTGATGAGGATCACCCCAAGTATTAATAACTGCCTCGGGGAAGGAGGCTCAACTCATCAACTGTCAAACCACGGTACCTCGAATGCAATTACGCCAGCGATAGGTACATTATAACTGTATAAAACGCTAAATTGGTATCACAGTCCTATGGGGAATAGATGTCATTAACTTTCGTAACTGTAGTAGTACCTAAATTAATAAGGCATAGCGTTGTTACAGCTGATGCACACTCGAAACGTTTTCTCGATAGGAGACTGGCATTGTAAAGCATTGAGTACTCTCACATGTTATAGTGAAATAGGAACTCCATGAATTCCAAGTTAAATTCACACATTAACTATATGTACATTCCATCTAACTGGGTAACATTTCTTGAACTGAGTAAAATGTACATATATTTAACGTAATGTAAGTATTTTACCTAAAATCAGGGAGTTATAATTGAAGCAGTGACTATAGTCTGCGTTAGGATGGAAATTAAGATTGACGTATTACACTTCTGAAACTTTTCCAAACGTACCTTGGTCCCACAAGGGATTTGCATGTCTTTATAAATCGCGTTGGAATATTCATGGTATGTGAAACGCTATATAATCCTTTGATATCATCATTCATTAGTAGGTGTCAAATTCCCGAATTTGAATGTATCCCCGAAGTGGACAAAGGAGGCGTTGAATTGCTGATAGATTATACAGAGTGTAGGATATACGGATACGGGCTGATCTGTTGATGTTATGAATGTTACCTACAACTTTCTGGATAAATGCGTATTGACATTCTAGGTTGGGAAAAATAATAGGTTTGTGATAAAGTTTATTCAGGTCTATCTCACATTCGAGAATGGGTTCACTCCGTCTGGAAATAAGGAAACCGTGGGTTGTTGGATAAATTTCATGAATAATACAGTCATTATACATGCCCATGTGCATCACTAACAGTACACAGAGAGTGCCCAGAAGCGTTCCTTACTGTAACATTTCAAGTGTGCACTGCGAGCCTACTGTCCTGACTATGTATGCGATAATGGCATATTAGATTTTATAACTAGATACCATATAATATTTAAATGGGCGCTGTTGGGCACGTAGAAACATCTTTCACCTAATGCAAACGATAATTAGGTAAGACATACTTACAAAGGTACTTAGAAACCGTAATATGTTAATGTCGCTCTATAATCGAGCGGTAACAAGTATACCCTAATGAGGGGAGAACAAGTGATGAAACTTTCCCTAATCGTGCGAATTGGCGTAATTGTGAGAATGAGAACTCGGAAGAGATGTAGCTCCTTATTGATCTCACCGAGTTATGAAAACTAATTATCAGCGCTGAACCCATTAGTTGTGTGCTTCGTATAATTATGAAGATACTTCATATTATGGTAATCGGCACATCACCCACTCACACGTAATTCTGGGTTCGTTCACTCAACACTTGGAATATACTACCGGTACACCACAAATTCTAAAATGTAACATAATTTAATAGAAAAACCGTCCGGGTCTCAAAAACTGGTTTTGGATAGATAATAAGTCAACAGTTTTCTGAGTATCAACTACATCGTTCAGATCATCAACTGACCACCAACTTTATTTGCATAAAATGTGTTGCACCTTCTCCTTCAGTTGCTCTCTCAGTAGTAGGAGTAGCTCGCGAAGCGTTCTTGCTCGTCCGTCGCAGGAGAGACTGAATGCGTGACTCTCGGCTGGAGCTTTTATACAATTCGGTTAACAACTTTGTAGCTCTTCCAGTACCAGCCATCGTTGAACTCTCATACAGATGTTTTTAAAATGGTCATTTTGGCCAAGAACCATTTCGGATTGGAACCGTTACATCTTCAAGCAGTCTAAACAAGGCAGATCCAGATTGTTGTCGATTGTCGACGAAGTCGGTTCATCCTCAAGTCTTTGGGCTCGTGCATGTTACGTGTCGTTCTCATGAAGTGGCAACTACTAGTATGGTGTTTGCATTTAGTGCACAAGGCAAGACAAGTACTGTACGTTGAACATTTATTTCCATGGTCACCTGACATATCCGGTGCTCTGAATATGAATACTATCATTATGATTCAGAAGTCAGTGTTCAGATTTGGAGCACCGGCGTTCACATTTGGTATGCTAGTGTATATAGTGGCATTCTGAATCACCACATTATGATTGTAGGGAAGTTCTTATTCTTACCTTACCGCCATCGGGAAAGACACGTGAAGATTAGGCTCCGTTGGTAGAGCAGACTGGTGGGCTGAAGGTTGCCAATCCACGGCCGGCTGACCCTTGCTCAAGGGGCTTTACCACCATCGCATTGACCCACTTATACGTTATTGGCGTCAAACGTGTGAGGAACCTTGATCCAACGTTCCTGGAATCCACCGGAGGTGGCCACACGACGAAAGCTTTTAGCGGAACATATCCATTTGTTTAGTAGCCGCATTTACAGTAATGGTTTGAAACGTCAATTTATCTGTGTTACAGCCCTGTTCACGTTTGAACGCATGGAATACCTTCGAGTGACTATGGAACGTTGTAAAATGACCTTACCGCCATCGGGAAAGACACTTGGGTATTAGGCTCCGTTGGTAGAGCAGACTGGGCTGACGGTTGCCAGTTCAGTTCATGACCTCTGTCCCCTTGATGGGCCCTCGCTCAAGTGGCTTCACCTCCATTGTCCCACCTATACGTTATTGAGGTCATACGTGTGAGGAACCTTGGTACGACCGGCACTGCAAAATTAACTGAAAAAACTGCCGCTACTTTTCGACTTTTCTCTTGAGTGCGTACTAGGTATTGATGAGCAGGGTGTGATGTTGTGGTGCGCGATGAGCACTGTCAGCTGGATATGTAGGCTACGCTAAAATATCTACAGCATTCACAAGCGTAGTTTTGTGTTGCCAACGTATTCCATCTTACAGATCATATTTTCTATGTAAATGTACAATACCACGGATAGCTTTTCCATACTATAAGCATGGGGCTTGCACCCTCACTGCTGGTGTGTAACGGCCTTATGTACCTTAGGACGAACCCTGGTCGAACGATATGTACATATCATGTGCAGGATTTCGATTGAAAAATCCCCCTGAAGTTGGGGTTCTTCTTATTAAAATGTATGTGACGTAGGCATCAATCACCAATATAGCGCGTAGGCATTGCCACATAAAAAATTCATTTAGCGAGAACGCTAACTCAGTACTGCGACAGCCACAGGCACGCCCCGCCCCGTGGAGTGTGAATATTCAGATAACCAATTTGTAGGACCAATACCTACGTGCGTTTGTGGAGGTGAATCGCTGATTGTGTATTACGTCACCCAGTGCCTATGAGGATACGGGGTGTCGGGGCGAACAATATCAACAGGCTACATGGCACTGGAAAATCCATCTACACCCGTCGCGATTCTGTTTCGCATTATAGAACGCAGAAATAATCATAGCACTCTGTGGCACGCCGAAAAAACCACAATGTGACACATTTGTTGTTTTACCTGATCACTCAATCAATCAAACAATTTAATTGTATTTATCTCTTATGCAGATGTACAAAACTACGGAGAGGTTCTTCCTTCTATGTATGGTACTGGCGGCCTTAATGCTGGTGTGCAGCAGCATGTACTTGAGGCGGGAGGACGAACAAGGCAACATGGACAGATACCTCCAGATGAAACGAGAATACATGATGAGTGACTTAGATGCTTTAAGAGAATCCATTAAAAGAGATCCAAACAACAATAATGGTACGTATCACTGGTGAAACCGCGGTAGGACAACTTCCTCCGATGGCAATCGCTCCCAACCCCCTCCACTCTTCCGTCTGGCGATCACGGCCGGAAATATTTAGTTTCAGTGCACGTTTCGGCTCATATGTTCCATCCCAAGCATGACCCCCAAACTTGACCATTACGGGCGCCTTAGACATTGCCCTCCCGCCGACTAGTAGTGGATGTACAAGGTAAATGTCCCCGTGGGGGTGGGGTGGGGGGTCTGTACCACCGGCAAGAGTTGGCCTACATTGGTGCGCTACAGTTCGCTCAAAAGTTGACAAAGCGCAGATTGTGTGAAAATCATCGTAATCATGGTATTGCCAATGCTTTCCAATAGTATAGTATATATATATATATTTGTGGGTATATCTGGTACAAACCTGTACCGCCAGGATGAATAAAGGTGGGATTTCATATATGCGGATGCAGTATGCGGTATACAATTTCAAAATCGCTGTTTCGTAGAGACGGATATTTTTTGCAACGAGAAAAGCCTGTAGGAAGATGCGCAAACGCATAATTAATATGTGATAGCTCACGAATACGGACCAGTGCTTTATAAAGAAAATATTCCAACTCATTTGCGGTATACAGCATCAATGCCGCATTATTACGCGTGGTCATTTCGCTTACACAATGCTCGTTCCATCTCACTCGAATCAATGTTCGCCACTATGGAATCTATTCTCATCTCTGTAACCTTAACACAGCTTAATCGGGCATCGTTCACGTTTGTGTTCAATCAAAGTTCATGTGTTTTGCTGCATCCCGCATCCGTACATATGGAATCTCACTTCAAATACCATCCGTCCGAATAAGTTTTTTGAGGATGACAGGATGGTGAAAACTTCAAAACTACTTATTCAGAGTAACTTCAAACATTTCTTGGAGTGACGTGGAATGGAAGTTTCCTATCACCTTCATGAGAGAAATGACTATATTTCGAAAATTAGGTGATGAAATCGTTTGCACTGAATATCCATGAGGGTGATATAGCCCGAATATAACCAACATGATAACGTGGCGACGACCTCCTATGTATAAATCATGCTTTCCAAATTCGGGGTACTGAAATCCGCCTCATCCTTAATCTGACCTCACTAGCGTCGACCACAATGTCTCCTTTCGGCGGCGGGTGGAGTCTGCTAAAGGACAAACTCATACAATAGGAGCCTCCGCGAATATTACGCCTCACAGGCTCAACTGAGCACGTGGAGACGACCAAGCTTGTCAATTATTGACAAAGATACAAATTAGGGCGTCAATGATGTAGGGTGATGCACCAACTACTCCCGGTTACTCGTGTGAACTATTCGAGTCGTTCTGACAGCGGACACCAGCTCAAAACGATCTGTCTCGATTGGTGAGTGCGTCACGGGTTATTCCAGATGTGCTCAATTTGCTCATCCGAGGTCCATGTCGTCGAAGGAGCATTTGAAACGGGCTGCATGAACGACCTCTCCGACAGTAACGAGGGTCACACCTCATGTTGCTCCTATCGGCGTGTGGTTGCACTATAAATACTTCATTCTGGCAGTGATACGTGAGTTGGAGGAGCAATTATCACTTTCACGTTCAGTCAGGAGACATTCACCAACCAGCGGTATTTGTCAGCAGGGCACGGCCAGCTGACAGATATAGTTGCTTAGAGAAAGTTTGTTGATTTGAACGAGGGCTCAAAGGTACAACTCGAAGGTATTTAGGGGAATGCATTCTTAGCTGGTGATCGCTTCGTGGGGGATGTAATCCCATGAGAAATATACGTCAGCACCCTTGACTAACTACATGCTGTTACTGTACATTCACGGTTCATTCAGCGTTGAACCCTTGAGCAAGTTGCTTTTTCCTGATTGCTCACAATGTGTGGAAGGTGATTTGTATGTTGCTGTCTGTGTGTAATGACCACCTCTTTCGCATTAGGGTCACGCTTCAGAGGCAATGCCTTGGTCTCTGACCTGACGAGGGTTCGCAGCTGACGAGAGTGCTGTTTCCAGGTATGCATCCTTGCCGGCTTGTATGGGTTCGGTACCTGTGTCTGATGAGTAAAACATGGACAAATATGGCAACATCGACTCATAGCGAAACTGTGAGAAACGAGCTGAAATCTCTCAATTGTTGAAGGAATATGAATTCAACGTGAACATACTTTCAACACCATACAACAGGGTTCGAAACCATCGGTCATGGGACATTAGATAGTGCATATTACTATTCAGATTAACCGCAGATCTACGGTTGACATTTGAGCTAGAAAGTCAACTACCGATAAATCGAGAATATGAATGTCTGATCTACTCTGGGTGGTATCTATTCTTGCATACAACCTAGCTTGAGCTAACCCAACTCCTTAACCAGGGAGCGAAACAGGTTCTGTAGGAATATAATGCTGTGGAAGGTTTGTGGGTATTACCATGTTCAATGGATCACGCCTATCAACTCAAATGTAGACTCCCTGGGAATATGATGCTCTATACCGACATGGCGACCATTCTCTAAAATAGCTGCCATGGTTGACTTGACATTCGCCAATTTGTTTTCACCTACGAGTTGTTCGGGATAGTCCACCGAGCATGCTACCCACAAATCTTTCACCAACATGTCTCATTTCCTCCGAACATGGGGTGTCCCCCTATATATATAACTGACGTGCCAATCTCCAAGAAATTGTAGGTTATATCGGCATAACGTGGATGATCAAAACCATTGTTTCAACCCCTTCTCACGCTTGATCACGAACGCACGTTTTATGGCCAATTACTTCTTCCAGACTCTATATAGCACTCTGTCCTCATATTTCCTCGCATGATCTCTCACGAACCTCCCATGACTAACGGAGTAATGAATCCAGCCTTAGGGTAACCCAAACAGTGTTGTACATTTAATGAGGCATTAGGAGTTAGTAGTGGTGACCCTTGTTGTGAACAAAACCCTCAATCGCGTGTTGAAGGTGCGAAACCTTCTGGTAGCGTGTTTTGTGAGCCTCTCAGATAATACTACACCAACTCGTTAGTCCTGGTCTTCGCTATGTCATTACATTACACGTTCGTACTCAAAGAGATTGAGATTCTCTGGTCACGTTGCAAGACTCCAGGAGGACGCTCCAGCAAAGGTTGCTCTACTGGAAGCACTGAGACACACTGCAAAGCCAGTGGGAAGACCAGTGACTACCTTGCTGGGAAAAATAACATCTCAATTGAAAGACATCCACATCAACAATTTTGAGGAAGCAATAAACCTAGCACGGGATCGCGATGCGTGGTGGAGGATTATTGTTGAGCATGTCGGATAGACGAGTCTCGACCTACTACCACTACTACAAGTATCATCAAGCTATGATGGGATGCCATAGTATTATGAATACATAGGCCTACTGAACAATACAAGACCTAAACCTCTGTAGGTTCACAGCGCTGATAATTTTAAGGTTCAGCAGCAACGCACGGTCATAGCTTGCTTAGCTAGTCAGAGCACCAAGGCTAAACCAGAGACCAGAGTGGGGTAATTATATCACCTCCAGGCTCCCATCCTATCCTATGTATTCTTTATGTTAGGCATCAGTGGCCTTGAAGGGCATCACAATGGAACTTCAGATTCAACATCTGTAGTGTCAATTCAATCCTGACTGTAATCCTTAGGATTAGGAAGGACATCATTCTGTTGCACTCTTCACTAACATTCTCATCACACAGTAATCTTTCCAGCACATCAGAATGCTTGGCTAAGTTGGCTGTCTAGGACACTGAGAGACATGTAATGTGTCTGAATTGCATCATGGGAATGGTCTATGTTGTAAATGTAATTATCCTCCCTTGTGGGAATTTAGACCTGCTAATCTACTCATGATCATGATTGATGCATGTACTTGATATGTTGATATTTTAATAAAGCAGACTGAATGCTCGCTGATAATTCTGTTCTGTTTTTTTTTCTACAGTATAAATTCCCGGGAGCTACGGTTCAACAGCGTGATGGGGCGTTCCTCAAAAGACAAGAGAGACATCTATTATAGACTAGCCAAGGAGGAGGGTTGGAGAGCCCGGAGTGCATTCAAACTGATCCAGATCAATGAAGCTTTCGACATCTTCAAAGGTACAGTATGATGAGCCCTTCAAGTTTCAGACACATCAAAAAATAATTGTCAACCATTCACTCTCTGTAATAATGGATCGCTTCCAGACAATGTGATGTAGAAGCAGGGTCCAGACTCCAGTCATCAAGATCTTTGTGCACCAAACTAGTCCAGGTCCCACTCAGTCTCCCAATGGGTTCTACTGAGTGGTAAGTTGTCGCATGATATCATACAATAAGTGCTAGTATTCTCTCATTAATCCTTGTCCAGTCGAGTAAGCAAGTTTCTCTGATTTTACCTCTATGTCATTGTGTTGACTCTATATACTCCCTAGGTGTCACCAAGGCAGTGGATCTGTGTGCAGCCCCAGGAAGTTGGAGCCAGGTCTTGAGTAGGCAGCTGAGGTATGAGCGGGCAAATTTGCTTTCAACAATGTTTGAACTAATGTGAAATTTACATCACCCAGCCTAGAAATTCACCATGTATAGTACAGAACATCAGTTTGTCCAGAATGAGGAAAATCCTCCGAGTGGGCTATATACTGAAAGTTATGTGTACGGGAGGTGTTCATTGTGTCCATTGTACAAGTCATGGTTCTTGACTTTAGTAATACCCCGACTGTCAGTACATATAGTGATGAGAGAGCTCTGGCATTCTTTCTTTGTGTGATGTCATTATGAGGCTTTGTGCCCATAAACTTTGAATATATGTGGTTGTACTGATGTTTTTCACAAACAAAAATTCTATAGCACTTCATTGAATTGGAAGAAGTAATAATGAAAATATTCTATCCCATAGGGTCTATCAATTTCACAGAATTACTGTAACATTTAGCAGTTTAATGATTTGTGTGTACAGCACTCTTTTGACAGGTATCTCAAGAGGTCTACAGACTATAGATTTCTGGAATTTGTTGGGGTGAATACAAGAATTTGTGAGAGATTCGAGATCGCAAGATCTAAAATTGCAGATAAATCAACTTCAACATTAAATTATGTTGTACCAGTTAACTTCTATGCATTAGCAAATGACAGTTGGGCATCAGTATAGTACTGTTTAGAAGCTGATAAATTCTGACCTGACCTGAAAAAAAACCAATTGTATTTTTTTGGGGGAGGGGGTGGAAATCTCCCCCACTTTATGCGGAGAGTGCACGAACACTGCATTACACAGAACCCTCATTGAGTTTTATTCGAATCGCATTATTTGGCTTGAAGTGATTGTTGCTATTAAACTGTTCAATCTCTCAACTTGCAGGGGAGAGGATGCCTCACCAGATGTGAAGATAGTCGCTGTCGACCTACAGGCCATGGCACCCCTCCCTGGGGTCATACAGATGCAGGGAGATATCACTAAGGTAAAAGCTAGGATAACACTTTGTCATCATCATTCTCATCAACCAATTTTATTGTCTGATTTGATAGTCCACTGCAAGATGGGCTTGAAGGTTCATAACAGCTACCAGAGTTGTCATGCAAGTTGTGCGGTAATGTGGATAGGTTGTTTGCAGTCTCCGGTCTTCAGGTCTTGCTGAAGGATGCTCAACCTCTTTGGGCTTCCTCAGAAAACTTGACCTATGCTAAACATGCCCATACCAGCAGAGCCTCTTGCTATGTGGACTGGATTTCAGGCAGGGGATCGAGATTCCTAACTTTGTACAATATGTACACTAGTTTGGGGTACGTAGGAACATTAGGTACCTCATAGATGTAGACTCTTTTGCCTTGCATAGTCTCGGGTGACCCTTGGGATAGGTCCAGCACCTGTTTCCCTTTGGCAAAGTTATGTCTGCTTGGTATTCCTGCTTAGCATTCCTCCTAGGAGAAAGACAACTTTGATTACAGACCACCTGGGGGGCACTCACCATAATCAATAATAAATATCACCATAGCAGAATATGTGAAGGGAATTTATCTGCAAAGCCACGGAGGCTTATCAGAATAGAATACTGCCAGCAGTAAGAAGAGTCAGAAATACATAAATATCAAGATGACTCCACCACAGAATTATCTACGATCTTCATGATGTGATATTTATGCAAGTTGGTATCTGTTTATATAATCTCTCATTCGTCCTCTCCTACAAACATACTGGACATACACAGACTCAAACTTGCTTAGCAAAAGTAACAGCCTCATGGTGTGCTGTTTGTCAACCCTCTACTGTGTAATGTATAAAACAGTTTCATCATTATCTTCCTCATTTCAGGAGTCCACTGCCAGGGAGATCATCGGACATTTTGAGGGGGAGCACGCAGACATGGTTGTATGTGATGGTGCACCAGATGGTAAGTTCTACCTGGCCTTCATGGCAAATCCCTCTCCTCTCCACCCCTCCCACTCTGCTTCCCTTCCCTTCCCACCCCC
>JAUOBX010454202.1:0-10377 GCA_032360705.1 Eupentacta quinquesemita
ACCAATGATCTCTTTCCGGAATATTAATGAGGTTATTCAGGAACGGAAGTGATACCCTGTCAAACGATAGAGGCAATCGTCAGTTCCCAATGTATTGTTGAGTTCAATGGCTTCCTCAAATGTTCAACGTCGCTTCGCCTATATTGACTTTCAACAGCTCGACATGGGTGAACGGCCGTGAAAAGTGCAGTGCACTATAGGCCTACAAAATCTGCCCATGAATTGTAAGGTGAATAGGTGATATACGTCCGGCGTACGAACAGTTGCATGATGCTGTTCTCGATATATAGGACAGGCTATCACCCAAAGTATCGTCATCATGGCCATGTTACATCGATTTGCACACTTGTCCTAATAGTAACACTAAGTACGTAGTCCGCACCCTTACTACCTAAGCTGTCATGCATGCTCTACGAAAATCCGTTTCCGTGTATCGCACAAAAAGAGCGCCTGGACTTACTATCCTTATTTCAACGCTTGCACGAGTCTCCACCTGACATACGCTAGCCACCATCTAACCGACATTAATATTCTCTATCTGATAGACATTAGTTCCCATCTGATGGGTGACTTTCATCTGAAAAAGGCCTCTCCTCATTTGACAGACGCGAATCCTCATTTGACAGATACGATCTCACGATGGATTTATTATGAACAATAATAGGGCAATATGATTAGATTACGCCAAACTAATTGGACTTGGTCAACAAGACTACCACGCTGCGCGAAATTTCGCCCTCCCCTAACTCGACTTCACATCGAGTTCAAATGGTCATACGCCGTTTTCCAATGACCTTTCAATCCATTAAAACACAAAAAGGTATCTATTTTATTTCCCAACGAATTCAGTTCACAGTGGGCGCGCGGGCCACCCCTAGACTCACTCACTTAAAATATTGGATATTCTCAATCGGGAAAACATGTTTTCGTTCAATAAAGTCTTTCTTCACGTCGACGAAAAACATTGATTCCACTGTCGGAATTCGAGCCAAGTATATTTGTAACGTGGTTTGAGGCTACTATATTGGAGATAACAATGAGTTTCGACCAAAATCCAATGAGAACTTGAACTTGGAAGAAGGTTCCAAATTACACAACCGTCCAAATGCGTTCTACTCCGGTGGAATTTTGTTCGCCACTTGAAGCCTCAAATCTGAAGGGCAATGGTCATGCATGTAACAAGTTAGTTTCCGATACAGATGAGAAGAGGATATATCATTGATATCAAGACCCTGTTCGATAACATCACGAGGGGGATGATGATGAAGACTGTCAGTAAACTACAGTGTTGGATCTATTAAAGCTTTTCATTCTAGGAGGGAATTTCCTCTCTTTGAGTATTATGAGAAGGACCTTAGGAGTTGGAGGGGAACTCCCATGATGAAATCAGGGATAGCATTGTGGGATGGAAGGTTCGCCGGAACCTGCACCCCACAGCTGCTATAAGAAATGGGTCAGCGTAGCACCCGTGGTCAAAGGTTTGGGTTATATGGCGCCATCGACAAAAACTATACAACAATGAAATGAGTACGAGAAGCGTGGTGGCAGACGCTAGTAAAATATACAGTTTTATGATTCTTGAGGTTTGTAAATCTTGAGAATTCTTTACAATAGAAGTTGCGCTTTTAGAAGTGGGAGATAAATCGATATGCTTCCGGGGTATTTGTGAATCTACCGGTATATTAGATCGGTGATTGTTTTGATCAATTCCGAGTCACCGAAGATTGAATCGCGATATAATTATGGAAACAGTTAGACACGTGTGGTGAAACAATTCCACTTCACCTATCATAGAACGAAATAGATTTCCCCGACTGGGTGGCTGTTCATTACAAGGTGAACCCCTCTCGACTGGCTGACTGGGGCGAAAAATAGCTACTTGAAAGTACTTCTAGTCTGCAAAGTGCAAACAGTATCTGGTATAGATCTATAGTTCATATGTCAATTTAGAAGAGATAATTATACGGGGCTCGAAGTTGAGCCACGTGGGACTGATTCACTGTCGGAATAAGTATATTCTCTACTTTCCCGACTGGAAGATGGTGGGAGAGGGGTGCATGATCCGACGCCCGGCCTACAGTAGGCCTACTCAGCAACTCAAGCTACACTCCTTGCAAGAAGTAACTGCATGCGATCGATACCCCGACTACGCGAGCTACTGCAACCTTGATGGGGAGGAGGGGATGCCATGAAATGAGGGTTTGAACTTTAAAAACATAGTCGTGCGTTTGGTCGTTTCGTCCCAGCTATTTCAGCAAGGATTGTAGGCCTATGCTCTTTAGCGCTCAGAAACAAATGTTATTCAAACCTTCATCAGATCAACATTTGGTTACATGGAAGGGTGTAGTGGTTCTATCTTATACCAACAAAGTAACCTTACAGTCGAACTGATCATGCAGACATATAGGCCTAACATGTTAGTTGAGTCAGTGAATTACGCGAGATAAGATACATCCACGGGATAATTCATACTCACACCCGTATCATTCCCACATCCTGTTTTGAAGAAAACACGACAGATATGGTTTCTCATCACGAGGATATTTACTCTCTAATTGATCTGCCAGATGCCTTCGCGTAAAAAGGTAATGTATAGGAAGAGACTATACAGACACTTACTCGTAGCAATATACACAGGGGGTCGTCTGGATGTTTTTGTAGACAGGATATAGAGGACAAAGCGAATATACAGGGAATTAAATTAGAAAAAGAAGAATTCCGTAACTTCGTATTCGGGCGTGCTCCATATAATATCTGAGACCCGTTTGTCCCGCATATTTCAGCCTATTTGTGCCCCAAATTTATGTTCTCCTCCGTCACACTGCCAAAAGGCCTCCTGGCACATGGCATGAGTTTGCAGCCAGCTGCGTGAGGATTCCATTCAAATGTTACAAGTTTGGAAACTTCCTATCCGTAGTATAGGCCTACCTCGTACAGGCTCGTAGTACATTTGTTCGTGTTTCAGACTCGGGTATTGCTGGAGAGCCTGGCGTAGCAAAGTGTTGACCAAACCGGGTCAATGTAGAAGGTTGCCATGACCAAAATCAGAAATGTATTCCTCTTCATTTTCGACCAAGTATATGGAGACCCCATCCCGTTGGCCGGGGCTATCCATGTCATAGAGTAATGTTTTGCAGTTTGGATCCCCAAATTAGGTACTTTATTATGCAGATTTTTCCATGAAGTAATAGCAATTTGTGGATTCAAGCCAATGCCTATATGTAGAATATATGTAGAATCTTGGGCCAGGCCTGGCGCGTTCAGGAACTAACTACGACTCTGGGCGCTGAGAGGACTATTTGGGCATTGGTCCATCAGACCATACACGCAATATAGGATATGCATGCCTGTATTGTAAGTAGGTAGGTCAGTAGGTATAGCGGTAAGAAGGTAGACCGGGTAGGTATATAAAAGGTCTATGTAGGTCAGTCGGTCGGTAGGCCGGTCGGTAGGTAGGTAAGTAGGCCGGTATAGGTATAGGTTTGTAGGTATGTGGGCTGTTGGGTATATGTGTGTTGGTAGGTATGTAGGTCGGTTAATAGGCAGATAGGTCAGTATATAGAGGTAGGTATATCAGGTAGGTAGGTAGGTAGATGGAAATGTCATCATTAGATCGTAGCCTAAGTGGTTACACGTGGACCATATTAGCAGTAACCTATATCCTAACGGGGTAATTCATGGGCATTTAGTACAGTGGCAGGTCGAGCGGATGTTATAGATAATAATGACATAGACATCTCGTTCTACAGGCATATGCGATATTAGTTAGGACTACGCACTTCCTCCGAGCATAACCCTGTCTGCTTTATCACAAGGATCGCCTATTCTAATATCAACGAGATATTATAATAGATGTCTAAACGAAGGAAGTAATCGAATCAAAGAACATGGACCATGATCATTATCACAGCAAGTGGGTATGATGTCACACACATAACACATAACACATAATGACCACCCTATATTGCATGTAAGCAGTACAGATCTGATTGTTGCGACAGAACTAAATGGTCCCCCTATATAAGATCCAGAAGATGAACGTAGTACAATCGTATCTTCGTCATCTCACGTGGTTCATCATTTCCACGTTCCTAATTGTTTACATTATCTGGGCCGTGTTTGGAGGCTGTTTGTTAGTGGTTTTGTTCTTCAGCGAACGCTCCTGCACATGTTCTCAGCTCAAGCAGCTATCATGTTTCTCCGTCGGGTCGTTCGTCTCGTCCACTTTTAAACAGTACATGCAATCGTCAGGAAACTTCACACACATGTCCCGGATGAGTTCGAAAATGAGAGTCACCGCACCACTGTGACGACGGCCATCTTGGATTTCGGCGAAACTGTTTTCATCGCATATTTACGCATTTGGGTCCCACTTGCATGTCATCATTTCGTCACCTCATAAGCAACTCAACATGGTTACACTAGCCCGCCGTGTTACGACCCACTGAAGGTAGGTCAACAATACTCCGAAACAAGGAATTTAATATTTACTCGTGCTGACGAGCTTCTAATGTTTTGACCTCTCGTGACCTTGTCTGACCATAACTAGCGCTGGAAACGACAGGGCACACCGTCGCCATCGTGGGGAGGAACCCATACAGGAAATATGAACTTGGTACATCCTCGTGCCTGTTAAGTATCGAGCGGAAATCATTTCGCTCCAACTGGGATACACACACACCCACACATACATACACACACCCCCTTACGCAGTTAGGGCAAACACGTGACCGTATAGATTCCTGCTTACTTTACACCTGTTACGAATCACTCATGGCACAGTAACATGGTCTTATGTCCTCACATTGCCTGTCATTATGTTGTCCCCTCCCAGGTAACTCAATATGACTACGCTAGCCCGCCGAGTCCCGACCTACTGACCTAGTAAAGGTACAAAAAACAGATTTCGAATCAAGGGAATATGTGGTTTATACATACCTGCTTGTAAAAACCTGTTCCCGGGTTTGTTACGAGTGGTGACACAGTTGATGTTTTTACATCTGAGGCTCTGGGGAGACATTAGTCTGCGGTGCGTCTCCCCACATAAACCATGACAGGTGAAATAGGCCAGAATAAATTGCAGCATGAGTGGTGTTCAGGTAATACAGAGCAGTGTATGAGTGTTTGGAATGCTGTCATCATATCCCCACTGGGATTGCATATTATGGTCTTGCCTTTGCCGTGTCGGCCGCGTCCACCGCGTCCGCGTTTCACAGCCAGAATATTTTTTTCAGCGCGGTAATTCTCCAATGCTTTGTCCGATGGTCCGATGCACCTCAAACTTGGTACACATGTCCGTCTATATCACAACGCAGTTCAACGCCTTTCATATTTGAGCTGGTACCTGGATTATATTTACAGTTCCGATGAGTTTCAATGAGTTTTTCCATACTAAGGTTAGAAAACTCCGTGAAAGTCTGGAGCTTGTACCTGGATCCCCTCTCTCTGTGGTCGCTACTGAGTCATGTACGACAAGCTTTACTCATTTTTCTCAAGTTTCTGAGGATGATGTCTTCCGTGTCATATTGTCGTATACTATTACATCTTGTTCTTTGGATCCTTTGCCTGCAAACATTCTCAAACTCTCTTTCGATCATCTTCTTCCTACTATTACTAGAATCGTCAACAACTCTCTGTCCTCAGGTGTATTTCCCTCAGCCCTGAAGCACGCCTGCGTTACTCCACTGCTGAAGAAGCCAGGCATAGATGCTGAAATGTTAGCCAACTATCGCCTGATATAAAATCTCACTTTCATTGGGAAGGTGATTGAAAGAGTGGTTATCGATCAGCTACAACATTACCTTGTTGAACATCATCTCCATGCCCCGATGTAGTCTGCTTATCGTCCGTTCCATAGCACTGAGACAGCACTGCTTCGAGTCCAGAATGACATTCTTCCTACTCTCGACAGACGTCACGAAGCCATCCTAGTGCTACTTGATTCCAGTGCTGCATTCGATAACATTGATCATACACAGCTAATTGATCGCCTTAGTAAAATATATAGTGTCACCGATAAGGCTCTCGATTGGTTTTATACCTACCTGCATGGTAGAACCCAGTATGATGTCGTTGACAATATTATATCCCATCCAACCAGTCTTGCTCTGGTGTTCCTAAAGGATATGCTATTGGGCCTATTGCTTGATTCTATTTGGCGCTCCATTACAAAACATCATTGCTGCCCATGGTTATCAGTATGTTGCCTAGGCAGATGATACTCAGCTCTATCTGACATTCCATCCTTCAGATCGTGATGATACTGTATACAGAATGGAGGCCTGTAACACTGACGTTAGATCTTGGTGCCGTTCCAACATTCTCGTGCCGAATGAAAAGAAGACAGAGTTCATTTATTTCTCGTCTCACTTCAGTAATTCTGTTTGGAATCCTGCAATCGAAGTCGGCAATTTCATTATCCACCCTGTTCCTCAAGCTCGTAATTTAGGAATGATCATGGATTCTTCATTGAGAATGTCTAGTCACGTGCACTGCCTCTGTAAAGCTGCTCTACATGCCATTAGATTACCAGGGAACATTCGCTAATACCTGGATCAGAGGACTACAATCATGCTGGTCCATGCTTTTGTTACATCTTGGCTGGACGCTTGTAACTCACTGTTGTTTTGTCTTCCTGACAACCTAATTAACAAGATTCAGCGAATCCAAAACATTACTGCACGCCTTATTCCCCGTGTTCCTCGTCATGAGTATATTATCCTTTGCTCTACCAGCTCCACTGGCTCCCTATTAGACAGAGGATCACTTTAAAAATCCTTCTTCTCACTTATAAAGTGATTACCTGCATGGTTCCTGTTTTTATATTGGACCTTGTTCAGCTACATGTTCCTACCAGAGTTCTTAGGTCAGCATTTGAGCAACGTCTCGAGATCATGTTTCGCTCTTCTACCAAGTCCCATGGGTATCGCTCGTTTGCTTTTGCTGCTCCCTATTTGTAGAATGACCTCCCCAACTTTATCCGATCGGCACCGTCTGTGGCTTCTTTCAAGTCTCGTCTCAAAACTCATCTCTTCACACAGCATTTCCTGTCTGCTTGACTCCTTTGTTGTCTATCCTGCTGTGTGCTGTCACCTCTGTTCTGTCTTCTGTGTTAAGGGGGACGTGACCAGTGTCACCTCTCAACTGCCAAACCATCAATTATGGGTTCAACTCAACACACAAATGAAATTTATTACGGTCGAGTGGCCGAACCCTCTGCTCTCTCTGGTTCATATCAGTAAGTTTGAAATCACTAGCACTCAATATGCATTCGCAAGAGATCAAGGCGTTAGTCCCGGAATTGGCACACAACTCCCAAACTGACATAAACGGGTCATCCCTCATACCACGACGATTCTGAATAATACGACGGTAATATATGACCCTCCTATTTCTAACAGACATAGGTCATCCTTACGCCAAGAATGGATTTGTCCAACTTCCGGTACGTACCTTCTACCAATGATGCACTATTATTTAACCAAGCCTCACAACCAAACAGAATGCAAGACAATGACGTTGCCTCCAGAACCCTTTTCTTCACCCAGAAGGGGAAGTCCACGTTCTTCTTCAGGAAAGCAACATATTTCAGGACATTGCCCTTCTTGTAGTTAACATACAGTATTATCATGCAGCGATAGATTGATTGCATCTGCGGACGCACGGTGTCTCCCTCGTCATCGAACCACAGACGCGTATTTGAACTGTTCTGATATATGTTCTCTTCCGTCATGTCCTCAACAAAAACTATATGCTCTATAACAGCCTCTTCAGGCTGATCCCTTCCCCCGTCTCACACCCACGACATCATCAGTAACATCTAGTGTCGGAAGTGCCGGTGTCGGCTGGGCACTTTTAAATAGTCCACACATATAATTACGTTTACTTCCGGCATCAGTCAACTCATATATTGACAATAAACCGAAGAAGACTCCTCTTGACAGGTGGATGAACTATGAATATCGGCGGAGCACTGCCAATGACGTCACTACAATGACGGGTAGATGAGAAAACTCATCATAACCTGATCACTGGAATAGCTTTATTTGCATTATGAGCTGACTGATTACTCCAACACTGTTGTATTTCGGATTTGCTTCTTGGGGGAGATGTATCCGCAATCCGCATCAGTTATTTGAAATTGTATAATACAGAATCAACTGTTCACGTATTTCAGTCATATCCACAAGCATTCAATAAACGCGTTGAATTACCGGGAAGTAGGCCTATTCATGCAGTGAAGTCGTTAAATGCAAATGAATTGTACATCAGTGTTGTATTAGTAAAATAGGCAGTGAAGTGCACCTCAGGTTGTGTGAATTTGATTGTGTCCGATCATAGGAGTATGATGTAATTCACAGGAATTAGGGTAATTGCTACTCAATATTAAAGGTTCTCGGTCAGAAGTGCTCGTTGACTCCAAAATCGTGTCACATCGTCTGAAGGACCTCTCGTGGCAATAATAAGAGAAGGCACCCGTAACCTCGTTTAGCGTAAATCGATGTTTCTAATCATTGCGTCTGAGTACCTTGATTGATCTTGCGGGATCCTGTTCAAGTTAATGAGCTGAGTATACCTAGCAGGCTAGCACAGTTATGAGAGGATGTGGGTGAGCCTTCATGATATTGGATGTATAACCCCAGTTGAGTCATACAGACCGGCGTTGGTATCACACCGCGTATTAGACATACACGTAATATAATTATATTCACCAACTGGGGTTGACAACTCACCCTACATGTGTAGCCACATACGTAAACACAGTCTAATTACATCACATGCATGCTCGGGATGGATCACCAATACGCTCGGTAATCCGCTGACGTATATTCTCTGAATTGACAGGGTAGGTTTTTCAGTTATTCAGTTATTGTGCCATCCCAATTACCCCCATATGGTCAATTCATATTCGACCATATCTAGCCTAGAAATACCATACTGACAGCAGTGGAATCAGTTACATATCTTCTTGTCTACTGCTTCCTCGTTAATAGTCTAATTTGCTAATAGTTGCAATTATTGTCATCGTAAAATATCAAATTTACACCGAACACCGGTACGACCAAAACCACCATCAACATTGACAAATCTCGTCTTTAAAAACAATAGTGTTATAGTAAATGTCTATAATACATTGCTATAGGCCTATCATTGGTACGATGACAAGCGTTCCAAACGACATCGCATCATCTATATATAAGTGATTGATCAACGAAGAGCCGGCTTTGTTGACTGTTCAAGTAACGACGAGAAGAACGTTCTTGTCATTCGCTATTCCAGCACGAGAAGATGCCAAAGTTATCCATTGAGACAGATTGATGATCCATCTAACATATATATACCAGACTCAATTGAGTCATTCTAACTCGGTGGATGATCAACGTGTCTTGAGCAAAGAAACTAAACTAATGCAGTGTTCATGTCACACTAGTCTGGCATAGAAATATTTATCTTGAATACAGTAATAGCTCAGACAAGATACTAAATCGTACATAATAGACGGAACTTATATACAACTACCCCACGCTACCCAAAAAACAACCCCTCAAGTGTCAAGTGTTGTGCTAACACTTGGTTGTGTAACAGTGTTAACAATTTTCAACAACTGTCAGTAACAACTATGTCATCATGATAAAGGCCCAGCTAGCTCGAATATAAGATGAGAGGTGTTATCATATGTCCATTATTTATATGGTATGTTTTCAACGTTAGGAAATCCCGCTGTAAAACTACTGTGAAGATCAGACACCCAATGGTCAGATGCGTCAGACGCGATGTTGGAATCAGCAAGACTACAACACCTGACCACTCTTGTTGAGCTAACCAAAACTAACAGAATAACAAGATTGTTAACCGATTCGATGTACAACGACCCTCAGTTTCTGTTTTCCAATATCTGGATTTCCGTTTTTCAAATGTGAAGGTGCAGACCAATGAGACATCAGATTATCGCCTGGGACAAGTTGATCACGATTGTATACTGAAGAACCGTCTCTATGTGAAGAGGCGAGCACTTGGAGTATAATCCGCATTCATCCGGATCAAGATACAAGACTCTCGATGGAAGTTATCCGCAGCCTACTGTATATCGACCTTAATTAGCTGTGGTGGAATTCATCAACCCCGGCATTGAACTGCGTATGATGAAGATCGTGTACATGTAAAATGTTATAACAAGCCGTAGATTGCCAAGTATGTTAAAGTGAGTAACTGCTCTCAAGGGAACGAGAGGTATAGTGTGAGAGGAACATATGAGACCTATCCCGAAGGAACGATACTAATTATAAGCGCAAACTGGATCTCATGTCAAGGCCGTTCGGAATGGGGGGGAATCTAATCGGCGTCAGCGTGCTCTAAGCTCACCGCAGTCCGCCTATA
>JAUOBX010454313.1:0-10376 GCA_032360705.1 Eupentacta quinquesemita
CGGCAAAATGTCTGATCCTGTCAAATTGGTTCATTTAATGAATAATGGTTTAGTCATAAAATATATAATGGCCACTGGGTGTGGTCCTTTTATGGGCAAAATTCAAAGCTTTCCTCAACACAATCACTATTTTGCAAGATGCAGATATCTGCAAAAGAGTACTGAAAACACTTCTGTTCTAGCTGCATTGATGTGGGCAGAGGACGAAATCAATCTTTCATGGCATTGAAGGGTTATTGCACTAACAGAAAATTATCCCGTTAGTGACAGCGCATTGTATGAAGTGAAGACGAAACCAACCTAATTGAGGATATCAATGAATGATGTAATATATTAATAGAGCACTCATGAGAGTGGTTGCTAATAAGTATTGTCCATATTGAATCCACCATACTAATGATTGATACTTTTGCTATCAGTTTCATATCCCACACCCCCTCTTGTTGTGCAAGAGTGATTTATGAGAGAGCTGACACTCGAATGTGACTTAATCATTGACAGCATAGCCACAATCTCAGATAATTTATTAGACCCCTAACCTTGCTTTGCATGGACATGTCATTAGTCATTGATGAACCATCCAGCAACAAAGGAATGCAAAACTAATTCCAGGATAGTGATGAATTTTCAGACAAACACTACACTCACATTATTATCTGGAGCATCCCACCTTGCTGGGAAACCAGACAACCGTTCATGTAAATTGGACAAACTTTGTATTTTTGCCCAAAACCATTTGAAAAATGAGTATTAAAATGCCCACCTTCAAACTCATCTAAGATCCCCCTGTGGTGGACATGTGTACCAAGTGTTAAACTAATAGGATAAGTGTTAGAGAGATATCGCACTAACACAGAAATCTTTCAGGGGCTGACGAGCTGCAATGTGGCAGATAGGGCAAAGAGTGGGGATGTAATGAATGTAGGCTACTTATTTATGTGACGTCTTGTTGGTATTCGAGTTGTTTTATTCATTCACACAATCTCAAATGCTCAAATAACCTGTAGTTTGGTTAGGACTAAATGTTGTGCAAATCCTCCAAGTTTTGTTCAATTTTGTTCGAGCTCGTAAAGTCACATAACAAATTTGACCTCTAATGACCTAAAAATGATAATCACAAGAACCTTGTTGTATTGTGGGTTGCCCATAAAAAGAAGATGATCCCTGAGGCCATCAGCGGTCAATGCAGTCAATGAATCACTATAAGCCTCTCGGCCTTCTGGTTATATCCCCGTTGTTCATTCACTTTGGGCTCAACAGATCCTTTGAAGCGGAGCAGAGAGCAGAGCAGTTAGAGCGGCTATCTGGCGCCCTCTGTCAGGAGTATCTCGAGACAGCGGTGCTTGGACTCTCTCGAGAGATCAGCAAGGAAGTCTACGAGGATGAACTGCGCCTGAGGGACGAGGCGTTGGCTGAGATTGAAGGAGAGGTACATCGACTGCAGCAGGCAAGATACCTCAAAATGTGAGTATCGATAATAATATACCGGGACACTACTCATGCTGCTGGCATGGGTTACACAGAGTAGTAACAGCATGCTGTCCTCCAGGTAAGTTCACACAGTCACAACGTGACCGGGCAATTGGCACCTGGACAATTCCCACCCGGGCCATTCTCACTCAACAGAATTGTTCTTTATGGTCAGGGTTTGAGTGAGGGTCTAACGTTTTGGGTGGCAAATGTACGGGTGGAAGTTGACTGGCAACTCAGTCCTGTCTTATAGCCATTCTTACCAATCCCATGATGACCATGAACTTCCTAACCTCACCATCATCTGCATCTCTGGACACAACGTTTCATAGCTGGACCCAGGCAATGGTTGCATTATAGTCGACTGCTAGTGTCAGATATATTTTCACATGGTGACTAGAGGGGGCTGCTTTCTATTGCACGCTTGTTGATAATATGCAACAGGGTTGCGCCCTCAAAGACTAGGCATGGCTTCATCCCACATAACTGACAGTGTCTGAAACTTTGTTAGGTGATCAGAGGAATTAACAGCCAATCAGATCAGGAAAATATGTAACTGTCAATCAATAACTAATGCTAATAGTTGACAAACGCACACCTGTTGTCTTAACTACCCCTATTCCAGTGTGTTTCAATTAACGCATTGTTTTCCGATGTGTCAGAATGAGAGTGAATAATTGGCACTTCCCCTATTTCATATCAATGTGGTTGCGGTGTTCTGGAGTAACATTTACCAGATAACTCCAGGCTCGAAGGGCAGGCAAAATGCCTATTTGGGGAGTAAGTATTGACAGTTTAGATATCCAAGAGCCTCTGTTCCATCCAATAGGCAATGCATTTTCAGAAGCAAAATACCTCCCAAAATTGCACATTTTACAGATGTTATTTATATTTTTCACTCATTTCTTGGACAATCAGCAGAGAAAAATAGCGAACATGTATGTATGAGAATCTTCTCCTAATCTGAATATGACTGAATGGTCTAGGTGTGCTTTGTGAGGACAACTTCTCATCTAGAAAGCTATGTTACACTGCATTGTAGTAGGAGTAATAGTTTCGGAAGTTTGTACAGGATATCAGGTTCTTGTGCCTTCTTCTGTGCTGGTAAAACAATCTAGAACACCCTGTTAGTGAACATGCATCAAGCTAATTATATGGGCGCCCGAACACTTATATTTTTCAAATATGTTCTCATTCAAGTCTGGATGCTGTTTTACTTTCATGTGTCTTCAACTGTGGTTATGCATCCCTAAATAATTTCGCAACATTTCGGGGGAAAAAACGTTGCATAAAAAAACATGCTTGCCAACTGATAATATCAGTTCCTTAAATACAGCTGCAGTGTTCGCAGGGCTAAGTTTATTCTGCGTTCGTTCAACTTCAATGCTTCCATAGTGTTTACTGTCCAGGGCAGGTGACTACAGCTTTTATTGAGCTGAGTTGTTACAGTTACGTGGGTGGTGATAAAATAAATTGTTGTTATTATTTGAACAAGTTTGGAATGGAAAGGTTGACATGTTCAGTGCGCTGCCTTCCATAGTTTGACAAAGACGTGAATTGATTGTTCGTGATAGGAGGTTATTATTCCTCCCACGTTGGGTGTGGGTACTCAGTGGTGAAATAAATCATTTTGTTCAAGGGATTTATTGAGTGATTACAAAAGGCAGAATTACCTTAAAGGACAACTGCAGCCTTAGTAGATTTACAAAAAGAATAACTAATCCTATTTGTCCAATCAATTAGGAAACAATGTTATGGCATTCAGCAGAGAGAACAATTGTTTATAATTCTTCTAGCTCCAAGGGGTTGAGTGTGATGCCCGCTTTATTCTCAATATACAACATTGAATAAAATAGCAGCGATGTCGTCCAAGGAACAAACTATAAGTCGCAAAGTCCTGGCAAATAACAATAACTTGATTCCAGGTTAAGCTGTATGCTGCGACCATTAGCTGAGGCTGTTACAGGGGCCTTCTGTCTAACTGGCCCATGCAGTAAAAATGACCTGTCGCCGTTTGCACGGATGACCAAACTTGATGACTGGGTTCATAAATACTTGTGACGAAGATACTATCTACGTGGGTTAAGTGACATATTCACCGCCCTGATAGTCATAATTTGAAGGTGATTGCTATCTCTACAAATATACCATGTGTTGCAATGTTGTTGAGTTTGGTAAGTTATTACATTTGAACCTTGATACTCAATGTCTACTTATGATGGGAGCCATACCGGTGTACTACTTCATGCCCCCTCATGTTTAGACAAATATGCGCGGCGCCTCAACTTTTGGACTGGTGAGCTCATAGATTCATTAGTTCGCCCAAATGCCTCAGCATCTCGTGCTCATCATTATCTGAATTTTTGCATATCACCTAAATAAATCAGAAGCAATGTACACTTGCACCTTCTACGAGCAGTAGGTAATGTGTACTCTACCACACCCAATATTCTGAACCTCATGGGATCAAAATTGGAAGAATAGTTCCTTAGTTCCAAACACTTATAGTGGTTGAATATTCTGCACATATATTTCAACATGGCATTAGTTATCTCAGCATTCCCTCATTCTTTCATTCTGCATCATATCATCTACCATAATTATGGACATTGTGTATAGATAGGCCTTGTTTGCACTGCCACACTTAATCCCCCCCCTCTCAAATTGAAAATGGCAAGTAATGAGCCTCTTGTTCCAGGACAAAGGTGGAATGGAGTCATGGAATATGTTGCCACATGTGATTAAAACATCATCTGAATGTAGATTAAAATGAATGGGCTTGTTGATGATGACCCAATTTTTTTCACAGCCCCATCTCATGGCAGCATTTCATTCTCTCTCGTATGATGAAAACAAAATCATTTCCGATTTCAACACAGGTTATTTAGTGAGTCTGCATCTTTCACTTGGTGGAGTATGCTTGTTTCAATTTCACATTTAAATTACGGAAAGAGTATATGGGTGAAGGTTCTGCCACCTGCTGATGGGTGCAATAATATTTTACCGTGTGGTCATTTACAAAAATATGCCTTGCTTTCCTGTCTCAGGAAGTGAGAATGTTGTTATTGCATTTTGCAGCTATTCCAGCTGGTAATATGATGGTAATGATAATTATGAGCCTTCATATAGCGCTAAATACACCTTACAGAGAGGAGCAATGATCTAAAGTGCTGAAAAACAAAATATAGTGAGAACACCCCTAGAAGTTCTAGAAATTGGACTTGGGCTGAAATGGGAGTTCAGCTGTAAGGACATAGCCACATCCTGGAGTTTGAAAATCATGAATCGCCTTGGGAAAAAAGGCACATTGACTAACAAATCATTTCCATACATTGATGGTGAAAGTCAGAGTGATAATTGAATTAATCTAAAGAAAGGCTTCAAAATTGCTTGAAATATCGCAAATGTAATAATCAAATGTGTCCGAACTGTTGGAAGAATTTTTTATTAGTGAATGTAAAAAATTGAGGATATCTAGGGAAGCCCGTATTACAGCTGACAAACTTTTATATTTCAAATGACAAATAAACAATGTTCTCTGTAATATGTTCATTATGCCTTCACCTGTGCTGTTCGCCTGAACATCTTCTTTAGTTGGATACTGTGATAAATTAGATTGATTGAAACACATTTTGTGACGCCTAATGGATATCAACGCTTTGAAGTTTTCGTCTTGGTAAACAATATTTTCTCCATTGTTCCATCTAGTTTGTACATTGTCTGAGGGTCTACTGTCAAATGGACAACCCCCTTCTCCCTGCGCCATCATTTATTGTGATAAAATATACTGCACAATACACTACATGAAATTGAATACAATGAAATTTATTGAAACCTATTTTGTGTCACTCCAAATACATCGCCAAATGTATGTCAACACTTTGTAGTTTTGCATCGGCAGGCAATATTTTTTCCATTGTTTCATGAAGTAACCAGTTTGTACAAAGTCTATTGTAAGTCTGACCCCTCATGTATTCTGATGAAATATATTGCTCGATATACCACATGACGATGAATTCGATAAAATTAATTGAAACACACATTGTGTCACCCCAAATATAGAACGCCTAATGAATATCACCAATTGGAAGTTTTGGCATAAGCACACAATATTTCACACATCTATTCATTTGGAATGTTTTACTGTCTCCCACAATTTTATACAACATATTAATTGCCGGAAAGTCTATTGTTAGTTGGACTGTTTATGTATTGTGATAGAATATATTGCACACTATACTCCATGACATTGTATACAATAACATTGATTGACCCACATATTCTATCACTCCAAATAGGATGCCTATTGAATATCAACGCTTTGAAGTTTTCACATCAGCAAACAATAGTTCACACATTTACTTAATATATGTTTTGTTATTGTTTCTGTATCCCAAACAAAAGTTTATACATCTAGTTACAAATTGTTTTTCCAACATATCCAAATTTCAAACAATAATTTTCACATCTAATAATTTATTGTTTCTACTGTTTCCAAATTCCAGATAATAGTTCACACATATAATTTTTTTTTCTTTTTTAGCTCACCCTAGATGGCTAGGTGAGCTATTGTGACCATGCCTATCTATATAATTACCAGTCTATGGTCCAATTTGATTTCAAATTGGTACTCCTTCACACCCTTTGATGGATAATGATAAAACTTGGTCACAATGATGACCAAGTGATGGGCCTGAATCTGATGATCATGAGAGTTGGTCATGATTATCCGGTACTGATGCCACATATAAGGGTGTTCAGGGATTCAAGGTCCAAGGTGGACCATTCTTGCCATTTCGTGAAGATGTGTCAAATGCTTCTCCATCTTGAGTTTGAATCTGATGATCATGGAAGTTGATCATCGCTAACAGGTACCAATGCCACATATAGGGTGATCAGGTATGATTCTCCACGTACAGTGCTTAGAAATTTGAGGTCAAATGTCATCTGGGCCTCAATTTCCGCCCAAATAGTAATTTTGAGAGTCATATGAACAAAACAACTCCCCACTCACATGCAGTACACTGATGCAAATGAACAGGTGAGCTACTTTGCCATCGGCACTCTCGTTTCCAGATTTCATTGTTTCCCGCTCACATTTCCTAGTGTTGTATGTCGCAATTGAGAGCATAGCTGTAATTTCAATATTTTACATACATCCATCACAGTTCGGGTTTGTTCAGTTTTGTCTGTTTGTCACCAGAGGAAACTGAGTGACAATAATATCCATTTTATTCCCTAATTTTAACAGAGTCAGATAGAAATGCGACAGCATTTCGTTTTTTGTTGTGACTGGGTATCGATATTGTATTTTCCTAAACTTCTTGTTCTTCTAATAAATTCCTCACATTTACTCCAGACCATTCCCCCAGGTCACTTCCCCTGAAAGGTTGAAAAAGTCACTGACGGATCTTACGAGTTGGTGAACTAGCTGTTTTGAAAGTTTTTGTTATTATTTCAACAGTTCCCATGTGCAGTTTCTGCATATCAAGATTAACAAAAACTCCATCATTTCAGCATTGCAAACATGAAAGCCTAATTCATTTATGGCATAACAGGAGCCCCTCATATAAAAAGTAAAACTTAGGACATTGAACATATTGGCAAATTCATTTCCCACACCACACCACTATCAAAAGTAATCAATATGTCTCAAACATATTCATATTCTATTCTTAGCACATGGAAAACCCTATAGATAAGGTCCATTGTGCAATAGCTCACACCTTGCATTGACATATGAGCCATGAAATTCAATAGCCTCGAACCTACTAAATTTCAATATCTACTTTTATACAAACATAAAGGCATAAATTATTTCTGACAGTGAGGAAAACCCCCTCATATGAAAGGTAGAACATATGGCATGTGTTTTCATATTGATTTCTCACTTTGCATCGCTGCTGTTATCAACAATCCTGTAACTGCCGACATATGTTCTCGGCACATGGAAAGCCTTTGGATAAAGGCAGGTTATGCAATATTGTTGCGATACAAAAAGTAGTACAAGTGCACACTGGGTGGTAGTGTACCTATTATTGAACTTCAATGAAAAAATCAATGTCCTGAGTAACAGTACAGAAGTACAGGTACCAGGCTAGGTACCTATTATTCAACTTCAATCGAAAAAAATATCAATATTCCAAACAAAGTTAAGGTAGTATAGATACTAGCAGGGTTGAAGCTAGAGATAAACTAGACAACTCCATGCAGTTATACCGCGTATATCCCTACTTTGCCGTGATGTAGTTGAGGCCCCTAATTCGAGGCCCTGGTGGCACTTCCTTTAAGGTTGAGGGTTGAATTCTTGTATAAATCCTGCAAATTTGACATTTGTTGACCTTGAAATGACATTCACGTTTTTCAGAACCAACTGTAGTCCACATCTACTGAGTTACGATCGAATGTGACAATGTATGAAAGATTACGAAATTCCACAAAGTTGACCTCTGATGACCTTGGAAACCGCCATGTCATTCGGGACTAACTGTAGACCACATCCACCAAATTTTGTACAAATTCAACAAGGTTGGGGAAATTCCGCATATTTGACCGCTGGTGACCTTGAAATGACCTTCGTTTTTTTCGGGACAAACTGTGGTCCATATCTACCAAATTTTGGTCGATCCGACAAAGTGTTCCACAAATTTGACCTCCGATGACCTTGAAATTACTAGCATTTCGTTCGTGACTTACATCCACCAAGTTTCATTCAAATCCAACAATGTTATGAAAATTACCCAAAATTTGACCTCAAAATTACTGCAATGTTTTTCGGGTCCAACTGTAGTCCACATTCACCAAGTTTCTTGTCAATCGGATGAACTTGATATTTTCGCATAGAACGAGTGAGATATTGGGCAGCAATTGTGCAACAATGCCCACTTTCGAACCCATCTGAAATTTCTCTGAGACGGACATGTGTGCCAAGTTTGAAATCAAACGGACAAAGCGTTGGAGAGTTATCGCGCTAATACAAAAAAACTTACGGCGACGGACGTTGCGGCAACGGATGCGGCTGTGGATGCGGCGAAGGCAAAACTATAATATCCCTGAAGTGGTGATATGATTAGTGCCAGGAAATTCCACTGGGGAAGTGTGTATAGAACTTCGGAAAAAGGGGGGAAAGTGGGCTCAAGGAATTCACCCATGTATGTGATGTGGCGATCTCCGTGGCAAAATGGTGAAATGTTCCATACTATAGCCTAGTTGGTTAGGGCGTCCAGCTCCAGAGGGTTGTGGGGTTGAATCTACCCTTTATACTTGGGCAAGGTACATTATCTCCATTGCTTGCCTCATGTGTAAACGGGTACACTATAGCTGTGAGATAACTTGTACAGCATTGCGCTGTATGTGGCTGCACCCATGGGAAGTCCCTTGGGAGTGTAAAAAACTGAGAATTGTGTGCTAAAATGTGTGGGTTTGAAGTTACCAATGATCAGGGGGAATAATGTTGGAGCGTTTTGATATGAGGGTCCCACATATAAGGCGCTATTTGAAAAATCCCAATCATTTCATTCTATGAAAACTGCTGGCTCATGAACCGGAGATGAGCTCTTCTCAGTGGTCATTATGAGTGCACATAGTTTTTGCTCCTGATCCCATACACAACCTAAATGAACTAAACTTCTATATCAAATTCTGCCTGACTTTCCAAGATGGAGAAAAGCATTCACTAAGAGATTACGGCTAAAGGACACGATTGAGACGTTTCCTGCCGGCCCGTCAACGAATGATATCGGCACGCAGCTGAGGGAGTTTGTCCAGGTACCTAAGACTACATCCCTGGGATCTGATTGGACAAGCTTTGAGAGGTAAGTGGGCATGCCTGATTTGTATCAATGGTGGACAGTTTTCGAATAGAACCTGTTCCCACAGATTCACTATTTGAAGATAAATATGTACTGAACTCAAAGGAGTCCAGAGAATACTGAACAACATACACTTATTAAAAGTCTGGCCACGAAAACACTGAATGAGAACCAAGTTGCATTTTTTGTCACTGTTTACATATTACAGATATATCCCTGCGACTGGGGCTGTGTTGGGTGATTGTACAGTTTGAAGCGTCCAGCCTCATGATCCCCTGGAGGCACAATCGACCCGTTTCAGGTCAAATCAGCATTACTTCTATACACCCTGCCTCTTGATAAAAGTTGTTCTTCAACTTTCATCGTACGTGTTGTATATATTTGATTTGTTGGAGAATTGAACCTATTTCTATCATGTACCTCGTTGAATAGAAGAGTCAACCTTTCAACTCATGAAATACTTTAGACAATGCACTCGAAAACGATTATTATCTGTGTAGATACTAAACTAGACTGGTTTGTGTTGTATGCTATAGAAATGCTAGCAATGAGATGTTTTATTGTCAATCATTAGACTGCTTACAGCTTACCATGTCTAATGAAACTCCACACAGAGCTAGTGGAAAATGGTCATTCAATTTGAAGGAGGCTTTCTCTCATTAGAACTAGTCTTCAACCTAAACATCAGGAGTTGGTACTAGTCCACCAGGGATTCAGGCCATACTAGCAGAATCGAACGATCCGTTTTACAACTGTACACTGATTGGTTGATAGTTCAGTCGATACTTTATGAACTCAACGAACTTGAACTCTGAACAGATTGACTTATCATATTTTCCCAGCACCCTGGGCCATTAACTTATCTTGTTTATAGTTTACTTTTGGTTTCGATTGATCGTGTTATTTGCCTTGGCTGTTCATTATTCTAAACAAAGGCCATAAAACTCCAACACTGCATTACTAGAGCATTGTATTTGGAGCTTGTAAATATTCTTGAGAGTGTAACTGGTATCTCTTGTGTGTCATTGGTCATCATCAGTTGTTTATTAATGAAGTTGTTGATTACAGCATTGTTAGGTATATCAGTTCCTCGAG
>JAUOBX010454424.1:0-10375 GCA_032360705.1 Eupentacta quinquesemita
TATGCATTCATATGACAGTGCTTGATTGATCAAAAAAGGTTGGAGACTGCTCATGGTTCAGGGATAACCTGTTCATGTTGATATTGAAACATAATTTTTGTTCTTATCGAGTTTATTTATTGTTACAAGTGCTGAGGTACAGTACTCTACGATTAATACTGTACTCTCTAAACACTAGACAAAATAAACCTTGTTATTTCTAAATTATGTTACGTTTTTTGTGCAATCGATGCCTGGGAATGAGATTGACTAGATGATCAGCATCCCTGGCCAGTGCAGTGCCCTGTATTCATCGGTATTGTTAGACTTGGTCTTGAGACTGGGTATACCAGTCAGACAGTCACTTATGAGTGTCTTCCTTTATAAGTGAACTACAAGAATGTGGAAGAAAGTTCACACACCCTGAGTAGAATCTTTTCATTGAAAATCAGTTTCCTTGTGAAAATTACCAAGATGTGTATGCTGTAGGAAACTTCCTAATAATCTTTGTTGACCTGCAGGCAAGGTCATCACCTCCTGCCAAAGACCAGTGCAGACAAGAAGAGGAAGCGAGGCCGGAGGAGGCAGGCATCTCAGACTGAGGATGGAGATACCTCATCAACCTCTCGGGACTCACTGGAGTCGAAGGAAACCATCAGAGCTCCAGCCAAACGGTAAGATCCTCCTGAGTAACATAATGACATCCACAGGAGGCTTCTGATGAAGGCTATAACAAATTCCAATTGAATGGAAGTTGGAACTCAATTTTTTTATGAGAACAGCGAAGAAGTATAATACTGAAGTCACTACAAATTTTGGAATGGCTGTTACTCAATATTTTCCAGGTACACCTGAACGATAATGATAAAGAGTGACAACATATAAATGGTCCATTTATCAGGGAAATGCTTACACTTGATGTGGGTGAGCAGCAATTGGATGATCACTGCATGAACCATCTTCGTCAGTGCGCTTCCATCACCGGCTCGCATCCAAATTTGTTATCATTGTAGTTATCACTACAGTCAGTATGACCAGGTATGATACTTTTCTGATGCTCTGCAGATTCCCATAACCCAAAATTATGAGGCCACCCCCTCCCCATGGACCCATCAGGACTTCAGCCAATCACACCATCTACAAAAGTGGAGAGAAAAAACTCCCAATGCGGGATTTGCGCGAAAAGTGCACAAATGTGCTGCTTAGCACCAACACTGCCCTAATAACCATACCTTTGGGATGTTCAGGACTTTTTGGTCCAAGGTCCAAAATGCCATTATGACATCAATGATAGCTCAATCAGTCACAACTAGTGGAGGGTGAAGGGGTTGCCAGTTTAGTGCCGGGATCAGTGCTAGGGATTAGAAATATAGGGCGAGTACAGTACGTAGTCGACAAATTTACAAACCTGCTCTGATTAGTGGCCACGTAATTGCCAATATTTCTACTGTACCTACAGACAAAAAGCTAACGATGTGGACAGACATACATCTCAGGAAGAGGATAACAGCTCCTCCTCCACTGATCCCAGTACCACGGTACCTGTGGCCCCCTGCGGTACAGTACCCCTAGAGGCAACAGGGGCACCCCAGCTTGAGCCTGCCATAGAACCACAGAGTGAGACCCACACAGAGAGCAGACCGCCTCCAGTTAGGGGTCGCTCCCTGGAGGCAGAGGCAGCGCCTGTCAGGCGGTCCACACGACGGGCAACTACTGCCCGTCCCAAAGGTACGACCCGACAAAGCACCCGGACCCGCGGTGGACGGAAGGCCCAGCAGTCTGGGTCAGAATCTACTGACGAAACAGATTCTGTTGCACAGGGTGAGGATAACGAACACAATTATTTGACCCGTCTGAGGTTCCGAACCAACTGGCATAACCAGTTGGGGAAAATGCTTCTATTTGTGCTACAAGGCTGGCAGTCTGATTTGAGCAAACAAACTTCGGAAATGGGATTCAGTTTTCCTGAGTTGTGTTTCAATATATACGGGAAAGTTGACTGGTTTTGAATGCTAATTAAGCGCTCTCTGGGAATTCACTGATGGTATAGTAGAATATCGCAGATGGATTCAATGTAGAGCCTGCTGAAATTGCCAAAAATGATATTTCAGGGCTGGCTAACACATGTATGCAGACCCATACCCAAGTGGTGGCTATCAGTATTTAGTGTATTCACTTCCAATTTTTTTTCCCAGGTGGTAAACTTATTTTTCAGGAGATTTTTTTCAGATAATTATAATTACAAGATGGGGGCAGTACTGATTTACTGATATTTGGCTAATGTTGGCTTATAAACAATTGAAACAATAACTTAATCCATCATGCTGGATGAAGCTAGTAATATGTTTCCCCCTGTGTAGGGTCCAAGGTCATCTGAGATCTGAAATCCTTGAAAATCTTGTAGGGTCACTGATTTTCCGCGATCACAGAAAAATACGGAAAATCACAGAATTTCATTTTTCTCACAGAAAATCATAGAAATCATTATTTTCACTGCCTTCACAGAAAGTATCGGAAAACGTGTGTTTTGAAACTCGTAAATAATTTACCACAAAGACTTCAGCGAACATAATGTTAATATTTTTCAAGAGAGAACAACTTTTGCTTCCCAACTACAGTATATCATTCGTAAATGTGTATCATGTAGGATTCCTGATTCATTGCAATTTATAACTTTTCCAAAAAAAGTTTCATTCACCGCTGCAATATTTTACCGCGGTCCGCGTATGACAAACTCACGCTAAACCTACACTACACAAAATACGATACAGCATCAGACGTTACCAAAACATGTGAGACTCTTCACGGGTGTATTTAATAACGCTGCTGTATCATTCGGATAAGCGACCCTCTTATGTAAACAACTTTTTATGCATTGCAGGTTGCCCCAAAATAATTGCTGATACAGCACTAGTACACGGAACATACTGCAGCACCGCATGCGAGTACAGCTAATAATCAGTGTACACCGTACAGCTATCCCACGAGGAAGGCATGCAGTAGAAGTCAATGCAAAAACAAGAGGTAAAATAATGTTCAATCAACGCGACACTCCAGCATTGTAAAGCAATACAACCAGCTGGCTACGAGCCGCGCGGCATAGCTGGCACTGTGGATCCGCAAGTGCGATCGGAAGGCAATTTATGCACCGTAACCTAAGAGGTTTTGATGATCGTTAAAGTTTACACGTGGGCTCGCTTCGCATTCGATTACGTACGATGGGTTACTGAAAAAGCTGCGCTGTATGCAATGGCACTTCTTTCTGTCAATGTGCCACCGTCGATGTTGAAGTCTTCTCTGAAGCTCATTCTTAGCGGATATTTATTTGAATTTAATGAAACTTTGAATAGTGAATCTTTTTCACTGGTAGTTCGCTGACTTCGCTCAGTGGTGACATAACAATGAAAATACTCGCGCTCGGTATTACATACTCAAACAATGACCAGGCGCTTTGTTGATGGGACCGATGGGTGAAAATCGCCCTGGCTCTATTGCTGACAACAAAAGGTGCAAGACTTCACCATCAACATGTTCTGGGAATTGCAATGAGAGGTGGAGCCAAAATAATCCAAGATAGTCCCCCCATGAAATATCTCATTTCTGAGCATGACTACTATGGACCAGCGTTAGAGCTGAGGGGTGTGTAGTCAAATCTGTCCATCGTTCTCTGAAATCCCACCCAAAAATATTTGTAAGAGGGATATTCTCTTCCAGTTTGAGATTTCGCTCCACATCTATGTTGGATTTGACATGGTTTTGATGAGAAATTCCCCCTTTATTTCGTATATCTCTTCTCTTGGAAAAATTGCAGGGGGAAAATGTTTGCCCATATCAAACTACTTAGCGTTACCACTATAGACTTATCTGTAAAGCGCCTTGAGACCGCTGTGAAGCAGTGATAAAGCACTGTATAAGAACCGGGTATGGCCCACAAATCGAGGACCATAACATATAATGCTGAAGAAAATCAATTGAAGCTAGTAAGAGGAGATGGTTTACAAGATCCATTGTGTGTAGTTTCGTCAAATAGGCCATAGGGCCTGAATGGGACCTTGGGCCACAAATTCCTGAACACCCCAAAGGTATGGCTATTAGACCATCATTATGACCAAACATCAGCAATGTGCAACACAATTTGTAGGAGATACAAGATTTTGCAGTATTCCATATAATGGGTTCCAGCCCAAAGTTCCTGAACATCCTTAATAGCCCTGTTCCTAAGAAGATGCATTGCAAGTACCATTGTGTGAAATTCCATAAAATGTGCCCTTGGGTGAAAAATTCCTGAACACCCTGAAGGTACGGCTGTTAGACCATCATTATGACCGAACGTCAGTACTGTGCACTAAGATTTGTGGGAGGAGAAGCTTTTTGCGTGATTCCAAATGATGGACCCCAGGGCCCACACCATGCCTCGGGCCCAAAATTCCTGAACACCCCAGATGGTCCATCAAAGGTTGGAGGAGTAGCAATTGGAAGTCAATTGTGAACAGATAGATGGATACTCCTGCATGATCACAATAGCTCACCTAGCCATAGAGCTGGGGTGAGCTAAAAATTAGTTGGCTGACTGTTCTACTCTTCAAGGGTACCTACCTGCTCCAAGTCCACATCCTCAGCTAGTTTCATGTTTTTGGTGTGGATCCTGAGGATCTCAAGCCTTCCAGTGGCGTCAGGGATACCGATGTCAATCTCACGGTCGAATCGTCCTGTAGAAAGAAGGGATGGGGGAGTCATGTATGATGCTTAAAAATATGTCACATATTCATTACACTCATGTCTCATGTCATACATCATTCATGCACAACTTCAAACTTTAACGGTTCATATAACCCGTAAGGCCGGATTCCACATGTGCGGATGCAGGATGCGATATAAATGGTAAAATCGTTGTTCCGTGAAGAAGGAGAGTTATTGGGACAGGAGGAGGCTGTAGGATGGCGCGCAAACCAAACTATAATGTAACAGCTCGTAAATACGGATGTTAAAGTGCTTTATGAGGAAGATATTCCGCATAACTCCTCTGCGGTATGCAGCATCAATGCTGCATTGGTATGCATGTTGAATTTGCTTATACGCCGCTTGTTCCATCTAATCAAACAAGTTTTTGGCAAGTTGGGATCTGTTATCATCTCTTACCATAATACAGCTTATTCGGGCAACCCACCATTTGCACTCTGGTTTATAAACGAGGCCCGCAGAATTTTGATTAAAGGTGCATAGGATTCTACCCAACTCCTGTAAGAGTACATGCTTGGAATGCACTCAGCTGCCCCCAATAACCTAGTTGCTTCCAGTTCCTGGTGATGTCACTTTCAGGATGGCTAATTAGCAGGCTCATAATTAGCACTGAGCCTGGGTTCATAGGTCAACACACCATTTGCACTCGAGCCTATGAACGAGGCCCGCAAGATGTTTGCACTCAGTTGGAAGTGGATTAAATTCGCATAGGATTCCACCCAACTCCTGTAAGAGTAAATGCTCGGAATGCGCTCAGCTGCCCCAAATATCTTAGTTGCTTCCGATCAACCTGCCTCTTCCAGGTATATAACCAGGCCTGGTCCGAACCCACCCCTCTAAGTTCTCTGGGTATCTGGGATGTCACAGGCAACATGGGCTATGGCAGTCTCCTTGGGGTAGATAATCAGGACTGGTACTGACCCACCCCCATAACTTTCTGAGTTACCTGCAAAGTTGGAATGTACCAATGTTGTCACATATGCCACCATTTATGACGAGTTGGTTACGGTCACAAAGTGTTCTTCACAGTCAATTTTTTAGTCTTGGCGGTATGACTCAATTTGGTCATGATTAGTGATGACCCATCTCGGGGAAATATGATATAGAGCAACAAGTTCATTCTCATGAGAACTTTTTTTTGCTCATATCCAGATGAATCAGATGCGTAAGGGTGTCGTTATTGTGCATCATTGTGCATTCTCAATGTAATCCCAGGAATCCATATGACCGATCCTTTCCTGTTGTTTTTCTTGCAATTCTTGACAGGTAGGACAAGATCTTTGACGGGGTGGTAACTTTTCTGTCCTGGTGGTGATCGTGATTTTCACATTTTGTCTGGTTGCACCAATCTGACAAACTGGTGGAGAACACTGGGTCAGAGGTACAAGAGGAACTCACCAAACCTCCTAAGGGCACCATCGATGCTGTTTGGTCTGTTGGTGGCTGCCATGACGATGACCTGTGCCCTCTGCTTGAGCCCATCCATGAGGGTCAACAGCTGGGAGACAATCCTACGCTCCACCTCACCATGTGTCTGGAACGGAGAGAAAAGGCTGACATAATACACTGACACACAGACATATGGAGTAACAGAGACAAAAGACTGACATGATAGATTAAATGGCATGATATACTGGACCAGTGATGGAGTCGAGTCAGAGACCGAGTCCCTAGCAAGTACTAGCATCTGAGTCCGAGTCCTTAGCTCCCGAGTCCGAGTCCAAGACCGAGTCCGAGTGTCCCGAGTCTGGCATTCTAGTCAAAATGTACACTATCGGATTTTGCTGATGTGTGTGTATGGTCATAGTACATGTATGGCTCAAGCTACTCAAAAATACAAATAGGCTCTGACAAGGTGTCGGATGCATCATTGCTGTTAACTTAGTTGTGTTAGCATGTTCACTGCAGTGCTTTTGTGTTGTTATGAGTGAAATACCCGAGATATTTGCTTGCAAAAAATCTGTGAAGGACTCAGACAAGGACTCAGACCAAGTCCGAGTCCCTGGCATCCGAGTCTGAGTCCTTCAAAATCGGTCTCGAGATCGGTCTCCATCACTGTACTGGACACACTGGAAGAGAGAGACAGCCAGTCCACAGCTAGTAATATTTAATCTCCCTTTTCCACATGACACATGTGACACTGAAGTAGCTAATTTTTCTATGTGTGGTTCAAATTGATTCAAACTAGCACTTTTATTTGGCTTGAGTGATTTTTGTGCAATTTCAGCTACTTGAATTGCATTTTCACCAGGGGTAGCGGTGGCTCCCAAATAGGAGGGGTCCAATACTGCAGTTATATTAGAAAATGGACAAAAATGCCCAGAGATACAGTGAATATAGTGCAATTATCATGAATTTTAGACCCCTTAAGTGGTACAAACCCTTGTTTAAGGGGTCAAAACTGCCAAGTAAGGGGTCATGCACCCCAGACCCCTTGAACGGCTATCCCTGATTCTCACATTTATGCACTATATAGGGATCTACTCAATATTATTACAGTAACAGGGCAAGAATGGTAGAAGTGTATTCAGCCTCGAATGATTTTGAACCGAGGTGGGGTTTGCACTCCGCTCAGATAGCAAGAGATCTCATCGCCCATGTTACCCACTTTCCCAGTTTCGTCATTAGTTGGGAGAAGCCCACTGCAGCAAGGTCCTCCAGCACAATGGCGGCCAAAGTGGGGGTGAAAATCACATTTGACCGAGATAAATCTGGAGAGTTCATCTTCCTCAGCCTTATTCACAACTGACGAGGAAGCTAACCAGCATGTTCAAAGGCCGAGGTGAAAATGTGTCAACACTGACTGCTGACACCCATTATTGGATCAGCCTCTGACCCCTAAAGCCTTAAAGGCCAGGTGAAGGGTTAATTTGTTGCTTCAAAACTTGCATAGATGAAAAGAGCATATTTCAAAACCCCTCAAATCCCCAATTTGAAGTTCCCAACTTGTTGTATCCCTCTGTTATCCGTATTAATAGGTTAGGTCTGATGACGTCACAAAGGGAACCAAATGAATGTCCCTATCAAGATTACACAATAATACTTGACTTTTCATCTCTCCACTAGTGAAAACTGCAAGCGTTTTTTTCCTGCGAAGTCAATGATTACTTGCATCTATATCTTCCTGAGAATAATGTGAACTGTTTTCCATATCAGGCTCACATTTTTCGTGTGACAGTGTTGTGAAAAAGTCAAATTTGCATTGATTTCACACTGAGCATGCATTTCCCTTCCCCTTGTGACATTGAAAAACATTGTGCAATACTGGATCTATCCCCATTTTCTCCGTCGCATTGACTGAAATACATTTTGAGGGTTGGATTTCCTTGATATACTGGTCGAAGAAAATCATAATCTGCAGAGTCATGTTCAGCACTTCCATTGGCCTTTAATGTTTTTCATTTTCTTGATAATATTCCAGAACTCATCACCATGGAGGTGGAGGGTGACACACCAAGAAAGTTTCAGCGGAGCATTCCAGTGGAATCCGTCCCCATCCAGTATGCACGAGCGGTCCAAGATGGTGCTGTGAGCAGCAGTCAGTTAGAGGACGCCCTCACTATGCGCCAACAGCATGCGTTGAACATGCTCTCGATGATGTGCGAGATGCACTCGAGACACACGCTATGCGACGTCACACTCCTGGTACAAGACCGGAGGATCCCTGCACACCGTCTAGTCCTGTCTGCGTGTAGCCTCTACTTCAGCGCCATGTTCACCAGCAACCTCAAGGAATGCAGGGAGGAATCCGTCACCCTACAGGGGCATGACCCAGACGCGATCGCAGAAGTAGTAAAGTTTGCCTACTCTGGCAAGTTGGATCTGACGGAGAAAAACGTCCAGGCAGTCTTGAATGCTGCCTGTCTGCTGCAGATTGAACCAATCATACAAACCTGCTGCGAGTTCTTGAAGACCCAGTTACACCCTTCAAATTGTCTTGGGATCCAGACCTTTGCAGAGTCACACGGATGCGTCGAGCTCGGCCAGGCGGCGCAGTCTTTTGCACGCCAAAACTTTTCTCAAGTTGCCAGGAGCGGTGATGAGTTCCTGTCGCTGAGCGCAAAAGAGCTCATTGCCCTCATTGAACATGACAGTCTAAATGTCCCGAATGAGGAGATTGTCTATGAGGCTGTGATGACCTGGTTCGGGCACGACTGGGAGCAGAGGAAGGCTCACATCAGTGATGTCTTTGAGTATGTCCGGCTCCCATTACTCGCCTGGGAGTTCCTCAATCGGAGAGTGGTCCAGGACAAGATCTCTGAGATGAGCGAGCGCTGTCATCGGTTCTTTGACGAGGCGAGAAGGTTCCACGCTAGCGAGTTCTATCCTGGACTTCACTGGGAGGTGAATGTGCGGACAATTCCGAGAGACTCCTTCAACCAGTGCCAGTACATCTATGTAGTTGGTAAGTTTGACCTCTGCTCTTGCTAGGATGATCTAATGGACATTCAAATGAATGGCTACCTCCATATGACCTTACAGTAACCTCGAAGATGTACCATACTTTTGTTGTAACTCGGGGTATGCTGCATCCAGGGTTCGTCTCCAATGCACCATGTAGTTGGCGTGTAGATGATCATTTTCTTGTTTGTCATGTAAGATGGGGACTCTTCAGACTCTATCCCACTTCAGGGGTTTGTATCATAAATTTACCTTGATTGTATTGCATCTGTGTATTTCTCACATGTGTTTTCCTGATCGATTCCCACAATTGTTTCATTCAGGAGGTGAGACCAGGCCAAGCCGTGCGACCCTTGGCTCTGTGGAGCGCTACCAGCCCTCCCTAAATAACTGGGTGAGCCTGCCCCATATGAAGACATCCCGCCGTGGCCTCGGGATTGTCCAATCAGAGAACAGGATCTATGCAGTGGGCGGGGCTAACGAGACGCCGCTGAGGGACGTGGAACGATTCAACGTGCAGACAGAGGTTTGGTGGACAGTGGCGCCAATGCATGTCGCCCGGAGCAGCGTGGCTGTTACAGTCCTGCGAGGCAAGTTGTACGCTCTTGGAGGCTATGACGGCACGACCAGCGTGGCTTCAGCTGAAGAGTACGACCCACACGCTAACGAGTGGACCATTATAGCAGGTAAAAAAGAGACTAGTGAACATGCATTGGCATTCGTGCATAGTATTACTGGTGTTGCCAGTGTTGCTCTCCTGCGGGGCATGATGTATGCTCTTGGTGGCTATGAATGGCGCAACCAGTGTGGCAATGAGCCAGAAATATTACCCACATGTCAACGAGTGGACAATGATAGCAGGTAAAAAAAGTTGGGAACAGTATTGGCCTCAGTGCAAATTATTATCAGTGGGGCAGACGCATGTTGCCAGGACTACCGTGGCTGTCATTGTCCTGTGCAACTAGCTGTATGCTCTTGAGGGCTATGACTGCATGACCAGCATGGCTTCATCTGAGTAATACAATCCACATGCCAACGATTGAGTGGACAAGTGAAGAATAGTGAAAATACATTAGCCCTCTGTGCATATTACAGTATATTTCTCTCTGTATTAACATTCTCTTCTTGCATTTCTTTTTTTTGTCTCGCCTGAACTGTGTTCAAGGAGAGACTTAGTGATCACTATGTTGTGTGTCTGTCTGTCTGTCCGTCTGTCTGTATGTGCACTGCTGTATCTCATGAACCGTAGAAGCCC
>JAUOBX010454535.1:0-10375 GCA_032360705.1 Eupentacta quinquesemita
TATGAGCAATGTGGCGGCTATCTCGGAAAATGGCCGCTATTTTGAAAAATTGCGTGTCTATCGTTATTTTCTGAAAGAGAAACCTTCGATGTATATTCAGTCAAATTTTGGCGCTTCTGTCCGGAAGTGAACGATTTTCTGCTATTAGTCCTTATGGTTTCACAACTGCTACAGGGTCGTACCCAAAATATTGGTCCCATTCCAATATAAAAATAAAATATAAGTGGATCTGTATGAAAAAGCACACATTTAGGTAAATCAGTCTTATTTGCATAATTTATGCGATTTCCCAAACTCGGAACTTATAGTCTACCATCAGTCTTGGAACCGAAATTTATTTGTCGAGTCAAAGTCACTGCTGGATATATAGGCCTGTAACGTGTACAATTTGCATAAGTTCGTCTGATTTTCACGAAACTTTGCGGATATAGCCAACTATTTATCCTGGGAGAATATACGGCAGAATCGAGGTCATTGGAGGTATTTTATCGTGGCCGATTTTGATAAGTTATGTAATTTGTTTCTTCAAATATAGGCCTGAACGAAATTTGAGAATGGCGAGTTATAAGACGAGTGACATTCCGAATCAGAACCATTTGCTTACCTAACCTTGTGATAACATTAATATCGTTTATTATATATGTGCATGCATAATAGACGAGTGTCACATTCTGCGAGGCGGAAATGTTACCAAAGATGAACGCCATGTAACCATGAGAAAGGCAAAATGTTGTAAGGCAGCTCAAGTCATGAAATATGAATATACGTCAAAAAGTGCACCCGCTCGATTGAACACTATTTCATAAATCGTCAAGAGATTAATGAGCCGTGATTTCGCGCAGAGGGCATTCGAGAGAATATTTTCGCGTCAGAGTACTGTGGGCTTTTATTCATACGGATATGGGTTTCTAAACCTTGGACGTTATGTATCTCCATGGTCATAAAAATAATGGAATTTATATAGCGCATGCTTCCACTAAAACTGATCGAAGCGCTTAACAATCGAAGTGAGTATGGAATAGACGAGATTTGAGCTAATATTTGGAAGAGTCAACTGAGTGGGTAATCTTGATATCCAGCGGTAAGGCATTCCATACTGGAATGCTGGGTAGATGTACTTAAAAACGTGCACTTAAAAATGTTCTTAGCAACTGAATACGTCAGTGCCACTACTTTTTAGAACACGTTTGTATTTGGTCGTTATGTATCGCCATAGTATTGGGTAGCTGTACCTAAAGACGTGCACTCCAAAAATGTTTTTAGCACTTAAACACTCCAGACCTGTGTCTGTGTGTCATCACTTTTTGGATTACGTTCGAACATTTCCATGAATTGGACACATCATTTTTCGAAATGTGTTCAATTCTCAGGCGTGTTTATAATGTGAAGATGTGTCCAAAGTAGGGACAAAACGGTGTTTAGAAAAATGTTTAAGGCTTAATACGTTTTCTACAGTGTGAGTGGTAGAAATAGTAGGTTGTGATCACGTTTACATACAAATAATACAATATATATCGAATGCCATCTATAAACCTATAACTTCTTTCAGTGCGGATGATGCTACGCCTACTACTATCATAACCCCTCCTGCATCAACCGCTACTGTTGGAGCAACATAGTACTATTTGAGGGGATCGAGGTGGAGACCCAACTGGAGTCCGCCCTCATATAAGGATATACCCTCCCCATTGGTGATAAATACCGTGACAATTCATCGATACTGCTTTTATTTGACTGTGATAGACATTGGTAACGTGGGTCTAGAGGATTTTACTCCCAAATCCATTTCCATGTGTAAGCCAACGTCACAGCTGCAACAACAACTATTATTATTCTCGGTGAAACCAACAACAGATACAGAAACAACGGTAATAAATAATTCAGTCTATATAAGCTAGGCAACTGCTCAGAAAATACACACATCTAATTATTGTGGCAATTTAATTAATGTATGCGGATACGGAGGCATTGGGCCACTACGTGAGTGCGTGACTGCGCACATACGAGACCCGTATTCAGTTATCGGTAAACACGTTAAATTGAGTTTTAGGTCATCATGACTATAACGAATACAATATCCACTATTAAATCCATAAGTTGGGCTAGACACCATTGACCTTTATAGATGGGTATACATACAGTGCCATGTTCATTGTGTTTCATATATACGGGATAAGACATGAATATTCTCTATTACAGATCGAAAACACCGTATTCATGTCACATAAATTGGTTAGAGGGAGGTAATTGTAGATTGCTGTAATCGGAATTCTGGATAAGATCCAGATCAGAACTTTCAAGCTCGTATTCATGAAAAAATCAACTCGTACACGTTTAAAAAGCGTCATGCTATGTCCTACCGTGTTGCGATTTACAGCTATTCACTCATTGAAGATTACTCTCTATTTTCTTCGTTCAGTTTCAATCCGGTTTCATCACCGATTGCAGTTGTGACCGGACTCACCTTACTCTTACAGCCACTGCCCTCACACCCTCCCGCCATCTTGCTTGATTTATCGTATCTTCCATTATTGAGCCAACCTTCTGTGCCTCCTTCTCCATCTGCCTCTTCCATGACATTTTCGCCCATCCCCGGTCATAATTGCTACAGCCACTTGAAGCTCTACCTCATTTCTCAGAACATCGTGACCATCCCTCCTCAGCACACGAAGAAGCCATCTGACTTCATCTGCCTTTGAACACGTTATATAGCGAACGGATAGTCAACGGAAGGATTTAACACGTTCACATTTACTATGATGATTGCGATTATAAAGAGGAGAAGATGTAGGTCAGGAGAGGTGATAACTGAGAGACTTGAGAATACAATATCTAGAGAGCAAAAGCATTAAACCTGTTCAGTACATGACCGAACCATCTTATTCCATTCGTATTTACCAGCTGGTTCACCGAGTCCTCCAGACCGAGCATTTCCCTTAGATCCTCAGCTTTCTTCCTATCTGTGAGCCTCACGCCGTAGGCAAGGACAATTATTCTGCAAGGAATTCGCGCCTGAATTATAAATATATATTAACATCCTGTTCTTATGTCTAAGAGTTTCCTTGATTTACAGCGGTCTCAAAGCGCATTACAGATAATAACAGTTGAGATATTCCAGTGCTGCCTGCGCTATTATCCTGTACTTGAAGTTGAAATGGAATAATTTCTATCGAAGACGTCAGCTGTTTCACAATCAATCATCTCTATTGATCTAGTGTTGAGTAAAACTCTAAAACACCAGAAAAAAACGTGATGTTAATGAATAGACGCAGACAGTCTTCTCGTTGGTATGTATCCTATTTTGAGGGGGCGAGCTAGGAGATCTATTAACTAGGATTGCTTTGCTGCCGGATATTATTGAATTAATATCTTGTGGGGTAGTTGTCTTATTTCGTGGCCAGGTGATAATTTCAGTTTCAATCTAGGTTGTCGGAGCTCGGGCGCTGTCGGCGTATATAACTATTTTCACTAAATGAAACACGACTTTAGAAACGGTCTAAACCAAACACCGATGATATAGGATTTTTTTTGAATATGCTTATGAATATGGTTTCATAACAAGTCTGAACGTTTACATCAAGACATGACAGAAAGCAGGATGATGACCAAATACCAGGCTGTTACGCCCATTGCCATTCCAGCTGGATGCTCGCGGCACCCAACCCCACCCCACCCCACCCAAACCCATCCACCCCACTAAACTTCCCGAACCCAGACTGCATTTCTTGGAGAGTTAAATAAATTTAGGCTTGATTGAAGAGAAGTAGGGGAAGGCATAATGGAAACCATGCAGTAGAATATGAACACTTTGCCTATGCATATCTAAGCGAAAAGTGTGCGTTTATTCAATAGTTTCAAGCAACGCCCTAATCAAATATTTTGCCATCTAGGCCATTGTGGCATATAACAACAATTGGCAATTGGCGATTTTCTAAAGTACTGAATAACCATTCCAACAGCATTATCCTATATCTGCTAACACCGACATAGCTGAGTTTGTCAACACATATATTATGTGTATCATGACAACACTAAATAACAGCTTGTACACGTATTAGGCATATGTGTAAACAAATTAGTTGCCTTCCCACATTATGCCCCTCCATATTCACAAACAAAATGCAGGCTCTCATCACTTAATTAATTTCATCCTGACGACGAATACGAGGATAAAAGATCGGGTCCTCCACAGAAACATCAGTTGTTTTCAAATCAATCATTACAAATGACGCCATGTTTGCCAGAGCCTCTGTCATGAAACAGGAGAACAAACACAAACCCTCCCTGCTAATTAGACGCAGAGAAGATACTCAATCGTTGATATTTTGCTCGGCTTGAGAAGCAAGGAGGAAGAAGTGAGATTCATTAACACTAATTTTCTGATTGATATGTACACTTCAAGTCAATAGGTTATTCAAGCGATTAAGGTTTTGAGCAATACCAATCTCAAATAAACCATATGTCGTTTGGTGTGAAGTGTGAAGCCACATCCCCTCCCAGACTATATGCACCGTAAGAATCACATGGGTAGATCTCCCCCAATCCACCTTATAGTGTTTTCCCAATCCTAAGTTCATTCACATGATATTCGCCGCCACTTCCAACAATTTATCAGTGCACTCGGCTATTAAATGAGTAAGTTCTCGTATTGCCAGATTACATTGTAAGAAACGAATAGAACGATACAAACGGGTTGTTTGAAATAAACATGTTATACTGCAGTTATAAGAACGTCTTGTATTCTGTACCAGTGATACTCTGCATTATTTTGTATCTCTGAATGTAGGCCTAATGGTTCAACACTAATGGAGATGTATCACAGGGCGAATATACCAGACGAGGATAGGCAATCCCGAACGTTCCTGAATTTATCAAAAAAACTGATAAGTTCGTCTGACTGGTAAACTGAATTATTTCAACTTCTTCATGTGTAACATGCCTATACTGCACCAGGGGCATTGATCTGACCTCTATTCCACTGTCCTATCTAATGAAAGACAGTTTGGGGTGGAATTTTCTTACTATACTAGTCAAAAAGTCATGTTCAGCACTATCATTGACCTTTAATATCACGTCGTAATGGCAAGCTCTAGGTTGGAGTCATACAGTCATATGGAGCAGAATAATGCGACATACAATCATACCAAGGAAGCCAAATATCATACTGACGCAGACGAAAATCGATTTCCACGTATGTCGGCATTCGTCAGTGTAGCTATTCGAGTTAGGAAAAAAACATTACTGTAGGTTATTCGTCTCTGAGCTATAGAGGATCAACAATCACGCGAACATGTTTGGACTATCAGTGAGTCGTGTAATCTTGTATTACTACCGAATGCAGGAATGTGTTTACCTAGCGACCCAGAATTGGAATTGAGAGATGCTTATATAGAGTACACCCTATGTTTATCGACTGATGGACATTTCTCTGTTGTGCGTTGGTGTTGGATGGCACTGTAAGTATTTATTATTCTGCAGGGCACATTATTTTGTAATGCTCGAACATTAAAAAACTAACAAAAAACATTAAATTTTCAGACATTGTAGTTGGTTCGTGAATCGAGTGAACCCTCACAAGGACATTTCAGGTAGTAAATATTCGGATTTGTTTTATTTGTCAGAAGATGTTGGCGATAAGCAAGTGATAACAGATCGGACTGTTAAATTAAGTCTTATGAACAAACAAGATGTATTCACATACCACGTTGTTAGGAAAATAACAATGGTGTCCCCGAAAGTGGGGTGACGAAATTAAATGTCTGTGCGTGTATGTGTGTATATATTTCTCAATATATATGTGTGTGTAATAAATAATTGAAAATTTCCCGCACATTGGTTTTTAGGATAATACGTGTCCAGCTGTTGACGAGTTTGTGATTTACAGCTGCCGTGACACATTCTCAAACACTTCATTTTTTTCCTCTCCCCAGATGACGAGGCAGTAGTCAAATTCAACGCCGATTGAAACTACCGATAAGAAGCCCTAGCGGCCTCCCGCGCTACACCGATAACTGATTGCAGAACCGATTAGAGCCAACGATCAAATACTACGCAACACAAGCAACAATTATACGCCCGGTTTCGTCGACCTTTGCTTTCAAACTTATGGCAGTCTCTCTCCATTGGTTTCTTTAATTGGATGAATATGGTATAGCTGGACGAAGCATTTGGAGTCGATCGGATCGAGATGGACATGAATGCAGTGATGTGACGCAACGTATTTTGGCCTTCTATAGCCATTGCATTACAACGGGTTATGGTCAGTTGATTAAATTAGTAATTTGTCGCTGGGCAGTGGGCTTATCACTGTGGTGGCGTAATCAGTACAGTAGTTGTGTGTGACAGTGTCTACATAGTGATTTGACACACAAGTGGATCCATCCAGTCCAACACACACGTTGTATAGGCCTATAAGTCAATTGAGGATTAACCCCGAAGACTCCATAAAACGGAATGTGCTGTCACAAACTTCCATAAGGTTGTTCTGCAAAAGTGTACAATGTTTTACATCGAATAAATTCATGTTCTGGATGAATTGGATGAATACGAGGGTGACATAATATATCGCAGGATACGTAGGATCAGGGCTTCCTCTCTCGCCCAACCTAGTAGGCTAACCTATTTTGTTTTCGATGGAAACGATTCACGAATCTGGGTTTTCCCGTACAGCATAATATTGGTTGTTTTGATTGAATGTGTGCACATGCAGAATTCATGAGCAGTGCGACCTATCCAATACGTTAGAAGATACAGGTGTTCCAGACATACTATGGTGGAATAATATACACGTCTTTATATTGGATGTGAATCAGCTGGGTGTTTGACAACGCCCTCAACTTCCACGATGCGTCTACCTACGACGTATTACAATAGTACTACACTAGCGGATAGTCAGGCGGAGTGGACAACCCCGTGGCTACCTTCAGCGGGAGACACAACCGAGGATGCCGGTAATCTGTTGGACAGAACTGTAATGACCTCCGAAACAGACAATAGCACTTGGGGGTGGATCACAGGGGACGCTACAACATCCGGGGTATTTGATCCCGGAGGTCCCGTCCAACCAACGGAAGCCGCATCGTCATCGTTACTTTCTGAGGACTGGGAGGTAATAGTGATCATTTGTGGCATCGAAGTGTTCTTCTACCTGGTAACACTATCAATAATTTATGTTCTACGGAAGGTCCGTGATCGATGGTAGTGCGATTTTAGCTGATACTATTTCATCTTATGCAACTATTATTATCATATGTGAGAGTGTGTCTTGAACGATGTTTCAGGAATTCCCATGTGCTTTTCTTTCAGGGGATCTCGCAGCCGTTCATCATCTAAGCCTGTCGCTAAACGGCCAACGCTCTCCCAAATGGACGATGTTTTTCGGATTCAACGAAAAATTACATTTTATCAATACAATAGACTTCAGTTGAAAATTACTCCTGACGCACTCGACATCAGAAGATGATCGGTCTGTTGGACTGAATCTTGGATATTTTACAGAGGGTTGTTCAGTCTGGACGGTTGTAATCTTCAAAATCTAATAGACTCGCCCACAGGAGGCCCGTCCACACTGCAAGAGATTCATCGCGACGAGATAAATCGCGACATTTCTTTCATCGCGCGATATTTTGTGTTCACACTCATCGCGACATTTTCCATTCATCGCGGTGCGATATTCATTCAACAGCACTTTTTCTGCCCCGCCCTGCTAGTCATGTTATTTGATTCAGCACTATCATTGAAACTCTTCCGACTCAGTTTTATCGCGTTTCGATGAATCGAGTGCAGTAAGAAATAACATATCTCTAACATTTTTTTATCGCGTGCAGTGTGGACGGGCGTTTATAGAGTTTGCTGGTTTGATACTCAACTTTTGTCATTTGTAAGATTAAATACAGAGTAGATATAGTGAAGATAGCCCATATTACAAGTTCTTTCTGTGAGTGTTATCAGTGTGTAACAATGCACATATCGAATATTATTTTTGTATTCTGTATATTTCGAATGAAATTTATGATACCAGCAGGTTAAATACAGCCTTCAGTCGTCAACACGAGAACGTATCATGTATGAGAACATGTGATTTATAGTTCCATGGTGGCCATTGATTTGCACAATTCGTACTTAAACTGTGATAACTTTATCGATATGGTTTGAATCATTAGAGCGATATCGCTAGGAAAATCACCTCATCGAGCTCTTTCACATGACATATAATTGGGCATGTTGCAAGAAAAATATGCGAGTTGTGAATTAAAAAAGAGAATGAGTAATTTTGTTTGTCATCCTCATTAATTTGCACTCGCCAGTCGATTAGATCTAACAATAATAATAATGAGGCATTTTTATATAGCGCATTACATCAAAAGATCTCAATGCAATGTAATGTTGTTTGTCATCCTCATTAATTTGCACACTCGCCAGTCGATTATACCTATATACCTATATACTTATAAATTGTGACAATTTCTGAACAAAGTTGTACGACAGGTTCGGTAAAACAATAATGTATTACATGAAGAGTGTACTTTCCCCATCAGACAACGAATACAACGATCCCTAACTCTCGAAATGTGCTGAATTTCGTATTCAGGATACTAGCTTAGGCTACACATTTAGTGTTGCTAGGTATAGGACGAGTGCGCGAATCAGTGTGCAGTGACGATATGGGGAACTATTAAACTACTATAAAGGAATGGCCCGACTTGTAGGGTGAGAACATTTACCCGAGTACGAATACGAGTACGAGTACATCACCCTGAGTACGAGTATGAGTACGAGTACGGAACCCCTGAGTACGTCAGAACGAGTACGAGTACGAAACCCATTAGTACGAGTTTGAGAACGTTACCCATGAATATGAGTATGAGTACGAGAACACACTTTTTCTGGATGCCACGTACGATTACGTCCATTTATTCTGGAATCTTGAATGATACAAGTCCTTAGGACATCGGTATGATTATAATTTGGAAACTACAACTTTAGGAAGCCATTTCAGGCTCAATTGTTCTTACAAAGAATCCTGTGGCCTGCGCCCATGTTGATTGCGAATGATCCACACCTCCACCCTCCTTCCAACTCGCTGTCTCACTTAAACCAGTGCTCAGATGATGCTGAGTCAGGGATGTAAACATCCCAAAGATTTCGTTTCCATATTTGATCATCACTGTGAACCCACATACTAAGTATGAGCTTCCCCAACCCATGTGGGCCGTAATTACTTCGAACAACAAATTTTACTAACATTACCCCCAAGTCTAGACACCAAAAGCATTAGTGGTCGTGTATTCCATATAGGCCTAATAAAGCTACGCTACTAAATTTCAATTGATTTGCTAGATTCAGTCACCCTGTGTTGTTGACCTACAATATGTACGAGTACAGCCTCTCGAGTAGTACGGAAATATCTGAGTACGAGTACCAAACCCACGAGTACGAGTATGAGTACGAGTACACAGTTTTTCAAAATGCTGAGTACGAGTATGAGTACGAGTACAGAGCTCATGAGTACGAGTACAAGAAAATGTACTCGAGTACAAACTCAAGTATGAGTACGGACTCGAGTACTACAAGATTGAATTGCATAATGCACAGCTTTGTACAGTGCACGTGCACGTTGTTGCCTGTCGACTCACCATAAATATGTTTTTTTTGATGCATGCAAATTGCAAATGAACTAGCTCGAGTGAGAGGCTCAAACCATCAATTCATTTTAAGCTGTCATTCTGGACCAATTTTAGAATGCAGCCCTAGCCACTTTAAAAATAGTTATCCTAGGGCTAACCATAACTAATCTAGGGCACCAGTACTAGAACTAATACTAACTAGATTACAGTTGGGGTTAGGATTGCCCCAACTATTTTCATAGCGACCCTGCATTATATGATCGTGCTGTCAATCATTTACTTTTAAAGTTAGAACTACTGTAAGGCCAAGTAGAAGTAAAAAAAGTTTCTTGTCCTGACTTTTCAGGAATTTTGGGGTGTGACTCGTGAGGGCCTTTTTTCTTGTGGGGGAATCTGGAATGCCCGTTGATAGTACAGCAACTGCTTCTGGTAGTTATTCTTCTTTGAGTGTGAATCTTGAACATGTCGTCATGTTTAATAGTTGATTAATATTATATGTACTAATTCTAACCAATTGAGCAACAACAGTAATGTCTGTCAAATGCATCAGAAGGAATTAGGTCAACACATGTTGCAAAAATGTATTGTATTCACCTCCATTCCTGTTTTATCCTCAACTAGATATGGTAGTTTGTTTGTTGAGTGTGAATCTTGAACGTGTTGTCATGTATAAACTAGACATGTGTAGGCATTAAACCGCCCACGTGTGTATCCCCGGGATAATTATTGATATTGACTTTCCATGATTC
>JAUOBX010454646.1:0-10373 GCA_032360705.1 Eupentacta quinquesemita
CAAATTTAGGATGTTGATATATACCACCAGACCACCCCTACAGCCCCTCTACAACAGACCAACAACACAACAATTTTAGTTACGAGAGCTACACACAAACCTAAACCTATGATAACTGCTGTTGTAAATATATTGTTACAATACAGTGTCTTATATTGGCTATCGGATTCTTGCTGACAATAGTGGAATAGTTCCATTGTACACATAAACTATGTTGTATTTGAATCTAGAGTAGCGATCATTATGCTGGAGAGTTGGAAAATTATCATTTCAAGTTGTATTCTGTTGCGATGTCCCTCTTATTCTCCCAATACATATATAATAAGATTGTTTCCTTCGCACCCGACAGAAATATCATACGAACTAATCAAACAACTGAAAATAGATTAATTAAAGAGTTTGTGTGAGAAAACAGCACGTGATATCCGATCTCTTGAAAAATCAGCTCAAATCACTAATTTACTGGATGTGCGAAGAACTGGAAGAACAAACCCTTTATATTGCCAAGGAAAAACATAATAGTCTTCGATAATTCTGTTCCGACAAGCTCCCTCAAATTACACGGATAACGCTGCTGTATTTGTGGATATGTATAAGTGGAAATGACTTGCATTTCAATAAATAAACAGATAATGAATACAACATATTTCCGGAGTGAAAAAATGATGTAATCAGCAGTATATTCGACCAGCATTACTACTCCGTTGCTCATATGTGAAGCATCACGTGTTGTCGTAAGTCCTATTCTGAGTAGTACTAGCATAGCTAGCCGACATGGACCAGACCCCGTCTGCCAGTTCTGTGCTCTCTATTCCGAATTAGAATGGGATTGCAAATTCATTGGAACTTCTTCACTGTACAAATCCCATGACAATGGACTCTATACATCATTATTTAGTGTTCACTGATCGTACTTTCAATGATCGTGAAAATTGGTAATTATTATCGAATACCAATGCTGCACATTGGGTGTGCAGTGATTTAAGGTCCAATATCATTTGGTGAGCCATCGGGGCAATTTTGTGAAAATATGCGAACTTGAATCAGAGGTCAATTTCAGCCCAAATAGTCACTTTGAGACAGACCGCTCCTTGCAATCGTGTGCATTACACCAGTGAGAACCAACAGGTGAGCTACTGTGCCATTGGCACTCTTGTTTCCAACTTGCCAGGGTCGATGAAGGTCTATAGTAACATGCATGTGGTCAGTTTTGTGACAGCTGTGGGGACATCGGCTCACCATGCGGTTGTATCATGACGAAAATGGATAATATTTATTTTACAATGGTTTCTCTGAATAAATGACTTGAACAATTGACTATGAGTATGTGGTCAGATCGAACACAGTCTGCACACCTACACATGATCGTCTGTCTGATGGGGACGTAACATTGCGGTCCCGGGAGCAGGTTGAGATTGGTTACAGTCACTCCTTCCCGCGATATCATCTGAGCACTAGTAGAGAAGAGGACGCGGGTTATCGCCAGTTTCTATCCACGATCAACACGGCCAAAGTTCCTCGATGAGCCGTTAGTGGCTTACTGAACATAGAGCATTAAAATCAAGTTATTTTTTATAACGCGGAACTGATTCACTCTCGCTCCCAATAAGGCAGGTAATTGCTCTCACGATCCGTGTACACATCTTATAAGGTATTTATATTCATGGATCATGATATCATCCCAGCGCTTGTTCAGCTGTATGTTCCTCATAGCTAGCATAAAATTAAAAGAAATAGTGGAATTAACTCATTATTCCGTCATGGCCATGTTATTGATCTGATAATGAGTATCCAGCCAACGACCTACTTGATCCACAATAGGATCCAGGTATCAAGTTTCAACATGCACATGCCACTTACACATTCAGGTTCTTCGATGTGGGACAGTCCGTGGATGAACATTCAGTTTGTTGTGTCATGTTACACAGGGCCCGTGGAGTCCTTCCACGAACATATATGGAGACCACGATCATCCATGGTAAGCTGAAGAGCTGTTGGGTGAAATTATATACCACGAGTCGTGAACTGGCTCTGTTGGTGTCCGACGATCCCAGATATTACAGTGAGAATGATCGAGGCCTCATCAGCTCTGCCTGGATTCGAAAAGGAGAAAGAACAGTTCGGAGTATACAATACCTAGCTGTGGGGCTCATTGGTCCTGCCATGAATCGTTGAACTATCTCATAGTCTAGAGTTGCCCCACACTGTGATTCCTCCTGTAGCGGCAACATATGAGGTTAACATTTATACTCAAATGCTGTTCACGGAGACGAACGAAACTTTCCATTACTTCATCCCGTAATACTTTGTTGCCAGGAAGCTAATGTCCCATATCGGATCATTCTATATTCCAGTGTTCATTTGCGACCGGAACATCTTGGTACAGACCCGCGATTGACTATGTGCGTTTTACTTAACATGACGAATCTTCAATCATACAATGAGCCTACAGGAGTCACAGAGTCAATTGATGTCAAAAATCCGGATGAAGTAACATACTAAGTCAGCAAATTTAGCTTACACATACGTTTTGCAGCGTGGCCTCTGGCAAGGAATCAAATAGATAGTACTTTCACCAGGTAACAATGAAACGAACCGATTCTAACATCTCACATATTAGTACAATCACGGAGTAGTGGTACGTATCTGTCCCCACGAGGTGATAAGAGCTACGCATACTATTTGATTGTTATTCAATATTTACATTGAAGATTACAGACACCATGCAATACATTATCAGCTTGAGCAATAAATAACTATTACCATGCGGATATACGTATATTATTTATTGCTGATGAAATTCATGGCCATTGAGAGACATCTCCCGAACCAGTTCACGGGTACGATCATCGGATACGAATCAAATGCACGATAACGACGGCTGAAAATGAATAATCTTGTCACACGTGCTATACAATTTACGATAGGTATTGGTGATGCTATATCTGATAATCATTACTTATAATAACTATGAATAGTTCCGAGGGACATCCTATATCGGGTGTGCTCTTATATTCTTTCTATTTCTAGAGTGGATGTTTGTGTTATTCATTATTATGATGTCTTCTGTAAACAATTCAGTTCGTTGAAAAGTTGAGTAGTTACGGAAAAATTATGAACATAAATAGTGGGATTAAAACGGAACTATCACAACATAGATCGGAGATATCACTCGAAAATGATTATTTGCTGAAGAAATGAATAATGAATGATAGAGAATTCTATTTTTGATAGTGCATTACATGTGAGGGCCACACCCGTCAAAGCGTTTCACACTCGTTATCCATGCACATAGGTAACCTTTCAAAGTTCCCATCGCACTCAGTATACTAATTGTATTCATTTATTCAACTTAATAGTTTCTGTTTACACCCCATCCAAGTAAATAAGTCACATGAGCTAGATATGACACATGGATTTAAAGATATGAGTCACACATTTTACGGAAACTATACATGATTCGTTTGGCTGTTTTCAGTCAATACACACAGTACAATCCCCATTGAGTGTTCTGCTTTTCATCTGTTCATTCGATGCCAGCAGTGTTCCGATATTGCCCTTGATGACTCGAATGCAGTTATGCACTACCCCATGTTGTGTTCCGGTCGATCAGATAATTCCATGTGTAATTGAATGACCTTGTGACCACCCACGGTTGTAATGGAAATAAACGCGTAATTGTCGCTATCATCGTTTAATTTGTGCGCGCTTGTGAGATGATAATTCGTGGAGAAACTTATTTATATGCAATCGATCTGATGATCGGCTAGTAATCAACGTATTATTCATATCGTGTTTACATTTTGTTAAGCTAGTATGTCTATCGTTCGCAGGCAGAATCTGTAGGCACTTTTGTAGCGTAGGCTATGTGCATATATATCTCTTTTGGTATGTTTCGACAATGTCAGTTTCATTCAGTGAGCTTCAACTTCCCCAGAGGTGGTAATATATCGACGGGTAGATTCTAACAATCAGATATTCAAGTTGTCAAAACATATAACGTTGTACAAGGCTGTAAAAATACTACAGTCATTTGGCGTGAAATTTGGCGCCAATTCTGGTTTTCGTGTGCGGCTCATCGAACCTCATACCGCTTGTTTTCATTGATTGTAGATTCTGATTGAACTGATTGTCTAGAATCGTTAATTCGACACTTCTTCATTGCAGCGCACTGAAACGACAAGTTATTCCACCATGAATAACAGTTATTGATCAAGAAATCGTCGGATTAATTAAAGGCCAATGGAAGTGCCGAACATGACTTAGAAGATTGATTCATTTTTTCCCTAGTACATTAGAAAAATCCAACCCCCCAAAAGGCCTTTCAGTCAACAAGATAGTGGAAATGAGAATAGATCTGTTATTACGCATTGTTTTGTGACGTAATGCGGGAAGAGAGAATACCTGCTCAGTATAAAGTCGATGCCAAGTTTACCTTTTCAAAACTTGTCACTCGAAAATTTTGGACCTGATATGAAAAACAATTCCCAAGAAGAAATAGATGCAAGTAATCACCGACTTCAATGGGAAGAATTACTTGCACTTTTCGCTTATGAGGCGAAACAAAATCAGTAATTATTGTGAACATTCAGAAGGAACATACATTTGGTTCCCATGTGCCGACATCAGACCTATTCATGAGGAAAATACGAAGACACAACGAGTTGTGAACTTGAAATTTGGGATGCAGGGGTTTTTGAATACGCTCTTTCCATTTAGGCAAGTTTCAAAGCAATGAATTCCTCTGGCCTGTAACGTTTTTGACGCATCCGTTCAATAGTATTGAGTATAGGCTGATCATGGCAATGCCATACTGTAATGATAAACATAACGATCACACAATTGCTTCGATACAATTAGGGGTTGATCAACGGTCGAGCGTGTTTTATCCACAGGATAATGCCCGACCAGAGGTTAATTCAAGCGATGCACGAGGGCGCAGCCCGAGTGCATCCAGCGATAGAATTAACCCCTGGGAGTGCACTCATACAACGCGTTATTCGTTTTGAATAATGCAACGAAGATTCCACATTCTACCACACTCTTGCTAAAATATTAACCCCGGGCGACATGGCAAACAATATACATGTTCGACATAAAATAGCCACAATAATACGCGCGTCTCTCATATGATCATTAGGAAGTACAGACGCCCACTCTGCGCGTGGCCTACGCGAGTAAATGACTGCTCCAATCTGAACGCGTTCATTGTGCGCTATACGCAATCATACATCGCGCGTGTTATCGTCCTACGCGTGTTTCATTGAACGGTACACGCATATCCATCCGTCAGTGATCTACCGTGCATTATCCCCGTGCATTATCTACGGGTTAATGCACGGTCAGCTGACCTCTTTTGGCCAATCAGAGGGGAGTATTTTCGACAAGTATTTGTTAGTTATTGTTGAACAAGGAGCTTGTGTTTAGGGTGATCACTATCAACAACATTGCTCACCAGTACCAAGTTTACTGCTCGACGACCTGATTATAGGCACATCTTGTAGACAGGACGCTTGTACGATCGGCGTTTCCCAAACTAGAGACACCTTGGTTGATCCTATAATGTTCATCTGAATAAATCATCACCACTAGCCAAAGGGTGACTTTTCACTCGAACTTGTTCACTAATCTACGTCTTATATTAGTGGGTTCAATTGGACAATATAACTTCCGTTGGAGTCCTGGGTTGCAACAATTTTTTCCGTTATTTCGTCATTATATATTTCGAGATGTGTAACGTTCGTAACATTGGAAGGTTCAATTGTAGTAATTGCCCCAATTTAGAGAAATGTTGCGTATTATAGGAGATCTGCTGCCAATTTGGCAATTTCACTTCGGAAAATATGCTTCAAATAAATGTTCTCTTGTACAACACAACGAGAGCTTGCACCTCCTGGAATCTCCTAACATGATATATCGGGACTTGGATGAACAAAGAATAAGCAATCGTCCTTTTGCCATCAACACACAATTACTGCCAAATCAACATGATCATAAGAGACTAGCGCTGGGATAAATGAAGCTTAGGTGATTGGAATAGTGCCACCGTGACACATGGAGTTACGGGACAATGAAATAAACCACGCCCGCATTCGGTGATTTGCAGCTGACTACAGAGGCAGAACTCAATTTATTACCCATATTCTGACCCTATATCCTAGGTCTCTCCCTCTAGTTGCCACCCCACCCTACCCCCCAAAAGAAGCTACATCTCTACCCCTACCAGGGATTCAGATACTGACTCAAACAACATTTTTCTAACAAATGTTCCCAACTTTACCTCGACTTCCAGTACTAGGAGCACCGCTACCACCGTTTCCCACCACTTCCCCACACGCCTTTCCGCTGGGTATGCTGCCTACCTCCCCTCTCCTCTGGGGTGAACAAGAGAAAAGGTCACTCAGTCTCGCGGCATTGAGGTCCAGAGCTCGAGAATATGCTGATGCTGTCGCCAAGGCTGCGGGGATCTACTGAGGAAAGAGGCGATCATCTGTACGAACACCCACTGAATACCGATAGTCTTTTCAAGTATACTAAAATGAGAAAAACCCACACTGGATCATTTCACTGTGGGGATTATTCAGACCTAATTACTCAGGATTGATGATCAGTTTTCTGATCATATAAGTTTACTATTCCTAGACAAATCTCAAATATTCTGAAAAGAGATAAATTGGAAAGGTACATCGAATGTCCAATAGGGATTTTAGGCATGCGGTTAGGATAATTAACACATGATACATATATCTTATGGACACCTACCGGTACTAGTAGTGACGACTCGAAAACTCTTATGAGTCAGGAAAAAACAAGCGATTTCTACAAGGCTGCTATAACCGAATCGGATCAATTCTTAAGTAACGCGGATTCGAGTAATTCAGTGGGGTTGCCAGGTGTAGGCACTCGGAAAGTAAACTGCTGTTCAGGCACCAATGACCCGTCGTCTGGACATTTACAGTATATAGATGTAGCCATGGTGTCAGAACCACAAGGCCCCACGGCCAGACGGCCAGGCAATGTTCGCAGCGATTACCCCCAACTATTCGGTAGCCAAGATCCAATCGGAGGCACGACCTATGCCCATGCAGGTGAGCCTCATTGATGACAACGATCCGCGCAACCAGACGTCCCTTAGTAAGAAAGAAACGTGCGGCCAAGTAGGAACTTTAATTCTGGAATTTCGGAGGGGCACTAACACCTATTTGACACTCTAGTACAGAAGAGTGCACTGTCCATTCGATGATGTACTCATAACGAACTGTATCTATGATATGCCACTCACTTGGATATAGCAGACTGAAAGCACAGACGAGCTGGTCAACAATGCCCCCTCGTGAGGAAATATCAAGCCCAGCGCTGAAATATTATGGATTTGCTACGAATCGCGATGTCTATGCTATACGTTAGCCGTCAATGAGTATATCAAGATAGGGTTCGTATTCTCCGTAGGTTAAGGAATGGTTAAGGAATGGTATGTGAGTCTCAATAGGTTGTTAATGTCTTAATACATAACTTGGTTTCTCTCACACAGTGCTCGGGAATTAATTTAAGAATGAATAACAAATATTGTGAACATACAGGTTGCCTCTTGCCTTGTTAGGACCTGAGAGCCCTCACACAATAAAAGTTGGCAGAAAACTGATCCTATACAGTATACAACCCGGCGGAATGGCGTCTCCTGCGTTCACCCAGCGCATGATTAATCGAGGTATTTGAGGGCAATGTCATAACTAACCATTTTCTCCCACAAATTACACTATTCAATCCAACCCAGGCACATTCTGGAGTGGTTTCAGTGAATAGATCGGACTCAAACAGGATTCTCCCCAGGATAGTGAACCTTTGACCGGAAAATATATGTTACATATAATTTACATGTGTATATGAGTTACATGTGTATGATCAAACATTACAATAATGCTCTCTATGGTGTGCTATTTTATCCGCAGCAGCAGTGTGCGTATATATTACATTTTTTGCAGCGTTGACTGCCAGTCGAGGTTGGCGCTTTCTACCTTTTATATTTCATTTCTATAGCAGCGATTTTCTGCATACATTTTCGAATTTTGTAGTTAAAAGTATCATTCTGTAAACCTATACATATATCATGATACTGATCCTAAATATTGACAAATATACATGTGCAATATCATTAAAACACTGCGAGTGCGCATGCGCGATATCCTCATCGGGAAATTGACATATTTTCCAATCGGGAGATTGGTCCTGACTGTATACAGCACTGTCCCATTATACACAGTCGATGTCATCTATGAAATGGTAATTACGTTTATTCAATTTGGATCATCCTTGGATGATCGCACTCCTATTCTTTGAATCTTCCCATTATCCAATTCTTTTTTCTTCTGAGGAAAAGAAAGTAATCTAAGCGTCTAATAATCACAGATTCGATTTTAATAAGTAGACGTAGTGTCTTGGTAGATCACACAAACAGCCACCTTCAATTACGTCGGAACAGCTTATCATTCTAGCTCTATTTGAGTTAAGGATACTCCAATATCCAATATTTCCCTCATTATTTATTTACATTGCCTCTCTGCAAGACGAACGAAAGGAGTTCAGTTTGCCAAATTTGAAGTATCAGCAACAAGTGATCATGTGATGGTGAATTATTACTCGAAGAGTGCCGGTTGGCACTACAGGAAATGAAGCCGGATAAAACTCCAGGCTTAGATGGTTTAACAACTAACTTTTATAAATTCTTTTGGAATCAAATTGGTCCTTTAGTCATAGAATCTTTCAAGTATGCTTTTCACGTAGGTATGTTGACCACTGAACAATCACGTGGTATAATTAAAGTAATCCCAAAAGTTGGGAAGGATCCAACAAGAATAAAAAACCTCCGTCCAATCACTTTATTGAATACAGATTATAAAATTCTGGCTAAGGCTATGGCCAATCGAATGAAACCGATCTTGACAAATATCATTGGCAAGAATCAAACTGGCTTTCTGAAGAATAGGTTTATTGGTGAAAATGTAAGATTCACACTCGATCTGATTGATTACTGCAACGAACTGGATATTCCCGGCCTTATTTTATTGGTCGATTTTGAGAAGGCTTTTGACACTCTTGAGTGGCCTTTCTTGAGGCATTGTCTATCGAAACTGAACTTTGGAACAAATTTCTTACGATGGGCGCATACTTTACAGGTGAATAGTTCAGCTTGTGTGGTCAATAATGGGTACTCCTCACAGGCTTTTGATTTGAAAAGAGGGGTTCGACAAGGATGTCCTCTAAGTCCTTATCTTTTTATTGTAGCGGTCGAGAGCTTAGCGCAAACTATTAATAAGAACGATATAATTAGGGGCCCCCAAATTCCTGGGGAGGAAGTGAAAATTACTCAGTTTGCTGACGACACAACTATTTATTTGGATAATAGGAAAGAGTCTTTATTAGAAACTGTTCGTGTACTGAATGAGTTCTACAAGTCTTCAGGGTTGAAGGTTAATTTTGACAAAACGATTATTTTCCCCCTGGGTCCTTTTACCCGTAGAAAGCCTTTATTTGTTGAGGATGCACCGTATACATGGTCGTTAGGCCCTGTCACGCTTCTGGGCATAGCGTTTACTAATAATAGGAATGATCTCTTTCAGTTAAACTTCCCTCCAAAATTATCACGTCTGAAAAGGAAATTGAACTCCTGGTCGTATAGAGATATAACACCCATTGGCAGGAACCTACTTTTCAAATCATTTGCATTATCACAACTTGTCTACCTGTTCCAGACTCTCCCATCACCGCCGAAAAGTTTTATTACGGCGTTAAATACCATTATGTACAACTTCATATGGAACAATAAACCAGACAAGGTTAGTCGTCGGACAATGACGAACTCCATTGAAATGGGAGGACTGAAGGTGATACACATTGAAAATTTTATTCATAGTCAAAAGATCACTTGGGTACGGCGGTACTTGAACGAGAGTAACAGTGCCTGGAAAATTATGATGGATTACTTCCTAAGCGATGTAGGTAGAGCTTTTTATTTTAGATGTAATTTCCAAAGTGATGATATTCCGTACCTAAAAAGCCCCTTCGCACTCGAAGTTTGCAAAGCTTGGTCTATTTTTAGCTACAAAAGGCCGGATGCTCTCTTTGGAAATGAAATAATTTGGAATAACTCGAATATCAAAATTAACAATTGTACCGTCTTTTACAATTTTATGCATAAGAAGGGGATTAATTATGTACATGATATGTATGGGAACGATGGCTCTCCTCGTCATTTCGCTCAGTTAATTAGGGACTATAACTTGAGTCAATTCCCTTTCACTTTATATATTGGTCTGATCTCGGCTATTCCTGTTTCTTGGAAGGAACAATTGGATGTTATGCACAGGTCCAGGAAT
>JAUOBX010454757.1:0-10371 GCA_032360705.1 Eupentacta quinquesemita
TGGAATAAAACGACATACATAGGCAGTGACTGTGTTCATGAAGCACCAGAAGGCGATATTTGTTAGTTCAAAGAGAGGGAACATCAGCGTAAGTATCCCGGAAGTTATTAAATACCGGGCAACAACTATTGTAAACTTCAAGAAAGTGCCGTAACGTAATGATGATCGTGTATTGAACTTGGTATCCTATCCAGTATCCCTGTTGTGATCACTCACTGTACTGACTACTGAGTACTATACTGTAGTCTGTGCATAGGCGGAGACATAGGGCCTAGGCCTAGGCTAGGCTACACTGCACTCAGTTATGTTGAGCCTAGGCCTAGCCTAAAGAGAGGCTAAGGTGGATGCAATAATTGATAGTGAATATATTATCAATGTAGCCTACATTCATGTGATACTGAGGCAGTGGCTGTCATGTGACGTTATGTGTACGGTAGCATTCACACAGTAGCTGGGCCTAGGCTAGGCCTAGCCTGGGCCTAGCCTAGGCCAACATCGTTTACTTTAGCCTTACCCCAGTCACACTGTATCGCACGATTGTTCTAGTATCATGCGATAACTTTTGATCTAGGCCTAAGTCAGCTCTGTGGTATAACTGATCGTTAGCTCATTTCTACGATCTCTATGGCAGTTGCAAACTTTGAGTTTGACTGTTGTCGTACGATTGGGTTGGAGGCAGGGGTCCCATCTCCGCGTCCATGACGCTCTTTGCAGGGAGACGGACGCAAAATTCCACATGCCAGTCACTTAACCAATTGCGTCCAGTGGGTTGCAAGTCATGAGCCTGGGTTTATGGCCATTAAAGCCCCTGCCCAGAAATGATTCATCTGTACATAAGAAAGTTTTAAAAAAACTTGGAAAGTCTCGACATAATTAAATCCTTGGAAAGCCTCAAAGTCAAAGAAACAAGTTATCATTCAGCAAAATGGGTTTGAGTATCGTAACTGACTGATATCAATATATTTACTCCACAAATGTGCATGCTTATATTTGGCCGATTGATACACCCTGCACTCCTGCAGTGTAAGCGTGGTATGGTGCATGCGAGCAGTATCGCAGTGTGGACAAGAAAACGAACTCTAAGCAATTTTGGTGGGAGAAGTAATGTTTTGTTCCAGAGTTCTGCATGAATAAAATGTTTGGAAACATGTGAAATCGATTCGATTGTCTACTAAAGCCAAGGAGTCTACATGCACATGTTTCCTGTTCTGACAGCCTCACCTCAGAAACATTATAATCAAATGGAATGAGCCTACGTGAATTTTGTAAGATATCGTAGTGTTAATTCCCCATATAGGCTACTACAGTGTACAGTGTGTTAGTATAGTAACTTTCTGGAACATGTGAAAATCAATTTCTACTGACTGATCAGTTCTTCCACTTGTATTAAACAGCTTAGTTAGGGTCAATATGATGTGATGAGCACATGGTAAAGTAACTGACACCTGGGAAACATATTTTTTTAGTGGGAGTGCACGAGGAATTGATGTGACAAGTGAAATGGTATTGTCATGTGTTGAGGAGAGATGGTGATCATGTCCCAAGGAAAGCCCTAGACTTTCAGGTGGCTGGAGCAAGGAAACGAGGACAGCCAAAGATGACATGGAAGAGGCAGGTAGAGGAGGAAAGAGGATGCTATAAATCGACTGAGATGGCGAAAGGGTGTGAGACACGTTGCTGGTGAAGTAAGGCTAATCCGTCCACCTCCATGATAGGGGACACAACTGGATTAAGTGACCTAAATAATATTTGAAAAAGGGCTTAATGCTAGTGATTGAGTGGCAGGGAAGAGGGGACAAAACCTGAGGCAGATTGATATAGGTCTAGTAGAAATATGATGAGGTCGACATGAGGGGGTGTGAAGGTGGGAGCTCAAAGAATGGTTGTGATATCAGTTTGATGGAATAGTAAAGCTTGAATCTGCTGGGATGGACCAGAAATAGATGACTTCCAGGGCCATCAAAAGGGGCAGAATATTTTATCCTCACCCACGACAGTCCGAGACTACAATCACTGCATGCCACGCGCTGTGCAGAGCTGCTACTTGATATAGGTCAGCAGGCCACGGCAGGCAGGATGATGAATTGATGCTCAGATGCAAACACCAGCTGACAGGGCCACAGGGGTCCTCTCTTTGTTTGAGTGCAAGGATCAAACTCGGTGTAGCCTGAACTTGGACCCTCCGAATTTCAGCTTGGACCCTAAATTTCTGGGGGTTTCGGGGTCCGAAGGTCCTCTGAACTTTAGAGGCAGCGCTCCCCCCGGTTGGAGGTAGGCCTACATGTAACTCAATCATGAGCAGAGGTTTCAAGCATTAGGTCATCTGTGGTCACGGTCTGAAACTTTGGAAATCAAGTTCCCACAAATTCAACCATGTTGTATTTGTGTAGGCCTTGATTTGTACTCTCGTAGCGCCCAACCTGAATCTTTGTAAGCGCCCTGAGAGCTCAGTGGAATAAATATGGTAGTTTCAAAGCAGGGATGTGCCCACGCCGGGCGGCGCCGGGTGTTGGCGCCCGGCACTAGCACCAAACGCCCGGCAGTAGAGCCGGAAGGGGCCCTTTTACCCGGCACTAAAAAAATAAAAAAAATAAAATAATAATAATAATAATTTTTTATTTTTTTATTTATTTTTTTTGCCTCGCTGTGAGGGTCCAGGGGGTGTCCAAATCGTCGTAAAAATGATTCAATACTTCACGTATACGTACATACAGTCGAAAAAAGTAGTACATGTCTCTAATCTACAACATTACTTTTGGAAGACCCCGCGAAGACCCCAAAATAGGATGTTTCCCGGTGAAGTATTACCCACGTGCCGAGTTAAATTACCCGGCACTGATTTTTGGATAGGCACATCCCTGGGCTAGGGTGAGCTAATAAAAATGGATGATTTATAAAGCACCTTTTCAAGAAGATACAAATCCCATAAACAAAAATACGAAACAAAGGAAGCAACAGTGTCGGCGTTGGATATTTTTGTATGTTCCCGACTTTTCAGCTGCTGTGAGCTTGTACATTAATAACAGTGACATGACTGTTTTTGTGGGGAACTACATATTCTATGATCCCAGCAATAGCACACAATTTATCACATCATAGGTCTGCCTCATCCACAGTGCATTCTCTCATCTTGCCATTACAGAATTTTGGATGTACTCATAGACCACAAGGCAGACGTGAATGGCCAGAACAGCAGCGGCAAGGACGCCCTCATGCTCGCTGCATTCTCGGGCCATGAAGGGATCGTAGAGACGCTGCGATCGAAGGGTGCCTCCTATGAGAACCAAGACAAAGGTGGTTCAACGGCGCTACACTGGGCAGTGGACGCTGGTCATCTACAGCTGGTTAAGTGGATGATCAAAGATGGGGCCTCTGTAAGTCTGCATGCAGTTGATTGCTTTATTAATTTTGATTCCAAGATTGGCCAAGCGGCCACTATGGGTTACATGATCCCAACTGTTATTGGGTCTGGTCCAAGGTCACCACAGGTCAGCAGAGGTGAACATGACAACTAGTAAACTGACAATGAAAGTGGGGTCAACAGGGGTCAAAGTCTGGAAACCTTGTGATGATGGTCGCTCCTCATGATGATGGACAAGTGATGGGTTATCTAGGATGAATTCAAGGCCATCTGGTGGGCCAGTTTGGGAAAATATAATGGATGCTTCTCCTCATAGAATTTGAATCAGATGATCATGAAAATTTGTCATTATCATTGGGCACCAATGTTACATACAGGGTATTTTGTGATTCAGGGTCCAAGGTCATCTGGTGGGCCATTTTGTGAATTAATGTCATAGGCTTCTCCTCCTTGAAGCAGATGATTATGAGAGCTGATCATAATAATGGCTACCAATGATGCATATGGGGGTGATCTGAGGTCAAGGGTCACATGGGTGTCAATTTCAGCTCAAATAGTCATTTGGAGAGTCACATGAATGAAACGCTCCACCAATTGTGCTATTGGCACTCATTTACTTTCCATGAGTCTTCTGCCAAGCAGATGGAGTGTTTGATGTTTATAAGACCCTCAGAATACATGGGGGATATATGAAGATAAGAAGGTTCTAGGGGTTTTTATATTTTCTTAGTTGCCTTTGATCCCTAAAACTGGAATTTTCAATATTTTAGCTCTGAAGTAATTTGCATTATGCCAAGCATGTATGTGATATATAAACTTCTGTAGCTACTGTTTCATGTAAAGGCAATTCTCAGGCAGGGGTATGCAGCGAGACTCTTTCATCATCTCTCATTGTTCTTTCCAGATCCACATGGTTGACTTCAGTTCAAAGTGGACGCCGCTGATGAGATGCTGTGCCATGTCAGGGAATGTGGACGTTGCTAGGGAGCTCTTCTTGGCCGGAGCCGAGGTGAACAGGAAGGACAAAGATGGAAAGACTGCCTTGATGGTCAGTGGTAGTATACAGAACTTAGGGAATGAGGAATAGATACGAGAGCCTTTTTAGCAGAATTGAAACCAGAGTGCCGGCATAATAGGCAGTTAGGAAAACCTGAGGTGCTAGCAAGGGATTTTCCTGAACTGATTCTTATCAGACACAGCGCATCAAATTCTGAACAATCTGAATGTGAGAGCATGTTGGACTTGGTCTGCGAATTCATATGTATGCAGGTGGTTGCATATCGCCCTATGTCCTAATATGGGAGTAGGTCCTCACCAGTTCTTAGTATCAAAATTATAACTGGTTATAATCAGTGATGGAGTCGAGTCCAGCCAGTCTGAGACCGAGTCCCTAGCATCCAAGTCCGAGACCGAGTCCTCCGCTCCAAGTCCGAGTCCAAGACCGAGTCCCTGTGTCCGAGTCCCGAGACCGAGTCCTCATGAAAACTTGGCATCCCAGTCAAAATGTACACTGTCACATTTTACTGATGCATGTGTATGGTCCTACATGGCTTGAGCTACTCAAAAACACGAATAGGCTCTGTCAAGGTGTCGGATGCATCATCGCCGTTAACTTAGTTGCGTTAGCATGTTCACTACAATGCTTTTGTGTTGTTATGAGTGAAATAACCGAGATATTTGCTTGCAAATAAATCAGTGAAGGACTCGAACAAGGACTCGGACCGAGTCCTTTGGGCCGAGTCTAAGACCGAGTCCCTAGCATCCAAGTCCGAGACCGAGTCCTTCAAAATTGGTCTCGAGTCCTCCATCACTGGTTATAATTTACTTTCACGCACTGGAATTGCATACTTAGGTCAATCATGGATGGTATCCATTATGTATGGAATATGCTTTTTGCTTATTGCTGTAGTTACAATGATAATCCCACGATTGTCCTTGCTTGCTCCATGAATTGAAATTTAAATTGAGTTAATCAGATGCCCAAATTGATCAGCCATCTGAATTAAGCCAGGGATTCATTCATATGGATCCAGTGAAACTGTCAAATTTGCATGAGACGGAGATGAGGAAAGTGTATGAATATGTAGTATAAGCCTGTTCACGGTTGCAATAAACGTGGTATGCTAATGATCTATGTCAAAGGTCACTCGAGAGCGCCCAGAGACCGGCTGCACGAACAGTGTAAAAAGCAATAGAGATGTTGTTCACTTGGGCAATCTTTCGAAACTCCCCTGGAGAAAATTGTGAATCCTCCCACAAAGAAAAATCACCAATATTTCCCCCACACTTTACAACAATAACATGGTCGATTTGGTGGCAGTTTAGGAATACCACGTAACGATAAGTCTACGTATAAAATGTTGTCCATTCCCAAACGTTCTATCAGGTTTTAGTGGCTGAGAGCATGCCCATTGATAAGTGAATGAACTGGCTTATTCATCAAAATGAAATGGGATGTACCACTTGAAATGACAGCAATCCCTATGTTTATACCCATGTAACAAAAATGACATATCATGAAGCCGTTCAATGCTATGGGTGTTCAGTACCATACTGATGTTTGTAGCTAGTATTGAAATTTTTCATTATTATTTGTGAGTTCTAGAATTGAAGGATCTAGGGTTGTGCATTCACGAATAATCTTCCAATCAATCATTCTATTTGGATATTGATTAATATACAATTGAAGTTGTGCGTAGTGACCTTGCAGGTAAAGGTGTAGATCGTGCCCTTGCCCAGGATAGAGTAGAGTGGAGAAGAGTGTGTCGTCAGAGTTCCCACGTCTAACCCATGCTAGCATGGACACTGACATTAAACTGTTTATGATAATAGAAGCTGAATGGAGTCATACTGAATAGGAGTGGGAATAGTACACAAATTCATCTTCCTTGGCTCGAAAATTGAGGACAGACGTATGTAAGAGAGAGATTATTAGATGGCTAGCCCATGCAAGAGTGGCAATGACAGGATGGAACAAGATTTGGAAGGACAAAGCGATCTCAATTAAAACAAAGAGTCAATTGGAGAGAGTGCTCATTTTCCCGGAAGTGCTGTATGGGTTTGAATCTTGGACACTGACAGAAGGAATGAGGGGAAGAACAGACAGTTTTGAGATGTGGTGCTGGCAGAGGCTATTGATATCACCTTGGACTGCGCACAGAACGAATAATACTAATATCTCGTTCTTATGTAGCGCTCTTTCACGTGGATGGCATGCGCGTCACGGATATTACCCCTGATCATTAGCCACTTGTCAATCCCGCACATCATGGTGCGCATTTCATTCTGTGTTTTCCTGTCACACAGACACTGTGTATCACATCATAGTGCCCCCCAGGGGACCTCCCAATAGGGCTGCCAAATATGACTGACGCTACTTTCCACCATTATTCAAGACACCTCACAAGGTTCCCAGAAACCCTGAGAGGAGGCACCAGAAAAGCTGTCTGATCACAAGCCCAATGCTCTACGGACTGAGCTTATCTGATTCACGGTGCTTCAATCATTGAAGAAATATAACCAACTCTAGCACTATAGGAGCAAAGATTCCGAGACAGCAACTTCCATATTTTGGACACATCATGCAAGCAGAGACCCCCTTGAAAAATTAACAATGACAGAAATGGGTGCTGGATCTAGGAGTAGGGGCAGGTCAAGGGCACGATGGATGGCTTGGATTAAATAAGTGACTGAGCTGTCTATGGATGGACTACTGTAGACATCCAGGAGCCGGAACGGTTGGAAGATGAAGGTCCTGATCTTCACCAGGGGTTGGAAAAAGCTCGATGGCAGAAGGGGGTTGCAGAATCAAGGAAAGAAGGTGATTCACCAGTGCCTGTCCACTCCCAAGCATACTGTCCACAAGTGTATCACCCCTAGTTGAACCAGATGGGCTACATGAAGCTTCAATCCACTAGAAACGAGACATATCCGGGGCGATATGGTAGAGGTCTTCGAGATCATCTGTGGATTTGAAAATGTTCCTGCCAGCTTTTCCTTCAAATTTAGCGAGAGCATTACTTGACACTTGGGGTCATCCATTCAAGATTTATGAGATGTTCTGCAGTCTGAACGTTCTAGCAAGTTTTTATTCACAAAAGTGGAACAGTCTCCCAACTGAAGCAGTAACAGCTAGCACAATTGACAGTTTCAAAAGCTACATCGATAAAGTTTAATATCGGATCGACATGGGAGCTTATATGTGCCTGTTGGCTCCGGGCCTTCCTCATCCTCTGCCGATCTAACATTGAGAAGTGGAGGACGAGGAGGATATACAACAGGTCAGTAGAACTGAATCTATATGTATAATAATGTTTAATATAATATAATAAGAGTGCCAATGGCACAGTAGCTCACCAGATGTTGCAGTATTTCATATAATGGGCCCTAGGGCCCTCAGCCCAAAATTCCTGAACACTCCCAATGGCCCCCTACCTAAGGATCAATACATGTAACTTCGAAGGAAATCAATCGAAACTTGTGCGAGGAGATGCATTTCAAGTACCACTGTGTGAAATTCCATGAAATGGGCCATTGGGCCCAAGTGGGACCTTGGACCAAAAATTCCTGAACACCCCGAAGGTACAGCTGTTAAACCATCATTATGACCGAACATCAGCACTGTGCACTCAAATTTGTAGGAGGAGAAGCATTTGGCGTGATTCCACATGATGAGCCCCAGGGCCCACACCGGGCCTCGAGCCCAAAATTCCTGAACACCCCTGATGGCCCATGACTTGGGCATCATTGACACCAAGTTTCAAAGTTATCCATCAAAGGTTGTAGGAGGAGTAGCAATTTGAATAAATTGTGGACAGAGAGATAGATAGATAGATATATAGATAGATACACCTGCATGATCACAATAGCTCACCTAGCCATATGGCTATAGTGAGCTAAAAAACAAATACAAATACACATATGACGGCGTATCGCTGGGACACGTGCCCGTACCCAGCTGTACGCGACAGCAGGCAAGGCATGCATGTCGGTCCAGGGTAGCGCCGAGCAGCTAGAGTCACTGACCTCATATTCGGTGGATGGCTCAGCTAGTCACGGCAGACAGTATATTATACATGCGACGTATGTGCATACTATGGCTTGTGTGATCTGACCTATGCACAGTACACCACGATCACAATACGGTAATCAGCTGGCCCAAGTCGACTCTCTATGCTGCTGCTATCCAGCTGGCACAGTATACATATCGATATCTTTTTTTTGCGATCAGAGATTTTTGTTTGCACGTCCGCTCCGAGGTTTTAAGTTTCTCAACGCGGATATTTTTTCTGTGTGCGCTGATTGTTGTATTCTGCATGCAGTCGTTTTCTTTCTTTTCCAGTACACTGAATCTTTCGTGCATTCTTTATCAGGGATTTTTTTGTAATATTCGAAGAATTTAGGCTACATTCGTTTTTCCGTGCTCGAGAATTTCGGCATTTTGCGAAGACAATACTTCTTTTAGTGATGCAGTGATTTTTTTTTCGTGCGATGTATCTTCCTGCACTCTTTGTTTGATTTTTTCCAACAAATTGTTTTCTATTTACGTTAATATTGTCATGTTTTCACCTTAATCTCTGTGGTTTACATTGTGTTCTTCTGTTATGTTGGGAAAAGTTGTTGTTTTGATGGAAAAGTTTTTGTTTTGATGGGAATAAGTTTTGTTTTGATGGAAAAGTGTTTGTTTTGATGGAAAAGTTTTTGTTTTGATGGAAACGTTTTTGTTTTGATGGAAAAGTTTTTGTTTTGGGATTCGTTTTTGTTTTCTTCCTTGTTTTTGTATGTTTTCTTTTTTGCGGCGATGGCCGCCCATATTCCTTCAATGCTCGGGGCCCATTTGAATTTCAAATCACTGTGAGGTGATTACAATTTGGTCAGGATGTATCAGAAAACATATATATCATCATAATTTTAATGAATTTTGATACATTTCCGGCCAATTTTAGGCAATGAAAGGGAATTCCTCATAACAATTCTGCCCTGCTCTAGGAGGGACAGTTTTCTTCCTACATCAATGTTTTTTTTGCCCCCGTGATATTTCTGATGGAGCTATTTTCAGTTTCCATGGGGATAATCGCCCGCAGCCCCCACTTATTTCCTGCCCTGGTTTGATTTGATTCGATTGCTACAGGTCCAGGAAGCCACTGAAGGTTCGAGGAACCCTGGCCGTGTTGATCGTGGATGAGCACCAGCGATAACTCGCCCTCTCTTTTCGACTAGTGCACTAGATGTTATCGAGGCAGGGGTGTATGCAACCAATCCCAACCTTCTCCCGAAACCACCATTTTATGTCCCCATCTGACGGACCACCAGTGAACCCCTGCGTACACCTGACCGATGAGACTTTTGCAACTGACCGAGTCGGAAAAGATTCCTGGGAACACGGAGGACTGAGATGGATGATTGTTTTTTTCCTGGTTTACTCGCAAGACGCGGGCATCGAACCCATCTGCCCGTACAAGGCGGTGAAAGAAGGGGCTGTAACACACATGGATGACGATTGAAGGGGGTCATGGAAAACCATAATGACCATTCTGAGGTCACCAGAAGTCAAATTAGCGTAATTTATGATATTTCCCTAACGTGTTCGGATTTGAACGGAACTTGGTTGGCGGGGACTATAGTTTGAATGAGCACGGCGGTCATTTCAAAACTGCAACCTGGACAACACCATCCTGCAGATGTGCAACCTGACTCTGATTAACAATGAGATACCTAGACAATGGATACTTTCTATCATCATCCCAGTGCCCAATGTCTCATTTGCATCAAAACCAAGCTCTTCAACTGCATGATCCCAAATCGCCCAAGGCATACTGTGGACCCAAATCTCAGATATAATCAGGATGGATTCCGGGCAGGGAAAACCACCATAGCCCAAGTCTCAGCTTTACGACGCCTAATTGAAGAGGCGAAGCGAAATGATCTCTCAGCTATACCTTCACTGACTTCAAGAAAGCCCTTGACTCAGTTCACCGAGGCCCGATGATCATGATTCTAAGAGCATATGG
>JAUOBX010454868.1:0-10371 GCA_032360705.1 Eupentacta quinquesemita
TTTTTTATTTACTTCAGGAGTACTCTCACGGCTCACGATTTTGGAATCGATGGCAAACTCAAATATTATATCTTTCAAAAAATCAAAAATTTGGACTTGATTAAATAGCATATAATTGATTCAGAAGCAAATGTAGTTCCGTATCCCGTTTTTATTAAATTAGATCACGAAACGCATATTAGCAAGAAAAGATGTGCCCCATGATTACCTAAAGGGCCCCCCCCTCTTTTGGGGAACTCCACTGTCCCCATGTTCTTTCCGAAATACGTGGTTTGTTTGAATCCATCATAACTCATTGTTGCCCATAGATTGTGCACAATGAACGATGTTGGCGTAACAATGACATCCACGAGATTGCTCTCAGATCAACTCATACACCCAGGATCACAATGATCACGACATGCACTTCACGGGACGTGGGGATATATAGTTTCAGAAGCCATGCTATTCATTATGGACTGGTAGGCGGGGTAATGTTGACATCTGAATTGATTTCATTCAGCCAGTTGTCCTGAATATGATGCCATTTATAGCCTAGATATAAATGTAATTGATGATTAATTGGCGTTGTAATTGGCGTTTCCGAAGCTAGTTGAGATTTTTATTTTGAAAGTGTCGACTTTGGTCAACATTCTAGGTCGAGTGTAATTTTGCCATTAACGATATGAATAGTTTGTGTGTTGCTTTTTGTGGGGTGGGGAATGTCCTAAAGCCTATTGTTTTCAGTGTTAACCGGACATTTTTGCATGAAAGCAAAGTAACTAATTTGACCCCACCTGGAGGGATGAAACTCTTACTACGCCAGGTCAAGTTCATCAGACGTCACCAGAGATCAAAGTATGAAATCCTCGTGAGCAGAATGCTCAGTCCGATTGGGCTGAAACTAGGTTTGTAGCTTATGGTTTTTGGTGTTATTGTGCCAAATTTGGGCTTGTCATGATCAACTGATCACGGATTGCTCTTCGCACTTATATTTCCCACAAAAGCAGACTAAAATTATTTCACGCTATTTGTTTTCAGGCATTGGACATTAGGGTATGTGATATTACTGCCAATTATTTTACCCATTAGTGAGATTATAAAAATATTATTAAACACAATAACTTCACTCCATATGGACTGATAACGCTCATATTTGGTATATCGGTTCATAATGAATTCATGAAGCTAGGTCAAAGGTCATCAATGGCATCAAAATCCTTGTAATCAAAAGCAGGCCAGAATGATTGACCCAATTAAGCTTGAATTCGTTGGATGACTTACCTAAGGAACGTACACATCTCCATTGGTTTCATTACTGATTGAGGGTCAGAGGAAATTGAAAAAGAAATCTTCAATTTTGGCTTGTAAACATCTCGACCACACAATGTTCCATTGGAAACAATTTTTTGTTTAATTGCCCACGATCATGTTTTCTCGAGTTATTGGGAGAAATTGCAATATATGTTTTATCGAATATGGGGTACTGTAACTAATCGAGCATGCAACAATGGAACAGTTCTTCATAGATGGGTGGAGTATATTGTTATAGAATATGATATTACCCCTTCAATATTCAATTATTCATGCATAAATGTATGAGGCTTATTATTGTAGTAATTTATAATTACCTATGCCATCATCTCTGATGGTCTCCAATGAAAATGTGTTTTTTGAGATTTTAAAGTTTTTGAGGGATTATTTAAAAGATGAAAAACCCGAAAAATGTACCCATCATTGGGAAAATACCTACTAAGTAGAAGCTTCATCCATCCAGATGAGGTGGATTTATCGTATTTACAAGCTCAAAATTACCCAAATTGACGAGGTTTCAATATTTTCTAAAATGACCTTCGTTCTACACTGAAAACAATAGAGCTACACACCAAATTCCAGCTTGCTAAGATCAGACATACTGGACTCCGTATTCTGGACATCCTGGATCATGTTCACATGGAGCCCAGACTTTGACCTCTAGTTACCTCAGATGTTCTTCAACCCGACCCCAAAACAGTAGGGATCATGTATTCATCAGGGGGGGGGGACATACCTACCAAGTGATGAGCTTCATCCATTCGGTTGGAGTGGACTTTCCGTGTCTACTAGCCAAAATTGACCTAAATATCAATTATCCGCCATTCTCCATTCCCCCCAAATGAACCACACCAAATGCTACACACCAGGTTTCAGCCTCATAAAGCCAAACATTCTGGACTTATCTTGTTTACAAGGATTCCAGACTTTGACTTTTTATGAGCCGAACACAACATGGAGTCCATCGAGAGGAAGTTTTTCCGATTCACGGCCCATCGGAACTGGAACTCGGCACCCAGCAGTTCCAGACAATGTGACTCTTACAACCCTTCTATTATAAGTTACCCTCATATTTCGCGTGGACCTGTTGTTCAAGCGCTTCAGCGCGATCATTTTGGAGAACCACTATTTAAATACCACTATGTATGTATATGTGTTATGTGTATGTGATAAACCTACAAAGTTTGTGCTCGAATCCTGCAGGTGGGGTAGATTTATCGTGTTTATAGGCGAAGCGTCAGACACACAGACACATACACACGACATTAATACATAGATTACATGTCTAATGCCAAGGAATCGAAAATGCGACGAGGTATCAAGCATGTATATTTTACGTAGGTTAGGGCGTGTTTAGTTGGGACGCGTTGTTCATTGAAACATAGGAAGTTGTAAACTAATTCTCACCATTATTACCAGTATCACTACCCAAGGGAATTCCATACTGAAAAAAGCCCATATATTTGCAGGTACTTTTCAGCTGGTCACTATATTATGTTATGAGTTTAGAAAGGCATAAAAGCCCCTGGAATTGGAGGTGTATTCGTGAAGCACCACACACTAATTTGAACTTTCAATCAAGAAATCTTGCTCGAATCAGTTTCAAGTTGTATGCAAACATAACAAAGATAATCTTGTGAATAATTATTGTTTTTCAAGTTTCAATGGTCTAGAGGGGAAATTTTCCTCCGATTACCGAGAAGAATGAATCTATCTATCCAGCCAGTCTGTAACTTTCTCAGCTACCAAATTTCCGTTCTTTGACTGATGCTTACCAAACTTTGAGACAATGTTCAGTGAGTGATGGTGCATCTCTGACGTCTGAGTCGCTATTGACTAGCTGTAGGTCACTACGTTCACAAGTTGCCACCCCTATTCTCGGACTCTCCTGCACGCATTCATGAAGCATGTGACGATACCAATATGAAGGATCACGCAGCATGACTAATACCAAGGAAAATGCAACGTCACATGAGTTCACACCTAATTAATATTTATTTGAACTACTGGACCATCGGTTCTCTAGTTAAGTAATTATAGTTAGCGACACATACTTTGATAAAACACTGTACAATAGACAATAAACTTGGATGAAATACAATTGGTTTAAATGAGTGGTTTCGGCTTTGCTATAATTAATATTATTATTATTATTAACTTTCGTTTCACTAATCAACCGCATAGTTGGTAGTAGTAAAATTTGATATTAAAAGTGTGAACTGGTAAAAGACGTTACAGTGATTATCATCTTTCATTATAGGATCCCTAGTAACAGATGCAATCAGAATTTGTATTATTACTTTTCGTTGCAGAAATTGTTCGGCGAATCTTTCGGAGAATACTGCCTTCTAGTGTTCTCGCACGGCGGCAAAGACGACCTACAGCAGCACTACGAATCAGAGGTGACCAAAGGTACTCCACTGGGGCAATTTTTCAAAAGGCTCGGCTGGAAAGTTTTAGCCATCGACAACTTTTCTGATAACGAATATGAAAGACGCCTGCATCGTCATAATGTGTTGGCTATGATCGATAAGATGGGGAAGTTCCACCTTCGAGCCGGACACGAGGGAAGCACACTGATCCAACAGCCAGAAACCAAGCAACAGGAGCAGGCACAGGAAGGAAGTGTAGATCAATTGCGGCGTTTAACCTCCTTGAAGAATCTTATCGAAGAGAGTTCTCAGAAAGTTCATGAAAAATTGAAAGATCTTCAGGATCTGATGGATGAGAATAAGCAGAAGTATGAAGAAGCGTTGCGTGATTTCGAGGAGAAGATGTCATCCAGGCCAGAACGAGAAGCGGGAGAGGAGGAGGAATCAGAAACGGAGGTACACGAATTGCCTATGGATCAAGAGGAAACATTGGCTGAGAATCAAACCCCCCCTCCTAGCAGCAGCCAGGCTCAAGTTCAACAATATAAAATGTCTTAACTTCATATTACATGCGCATATTTCTCAGAAAACAAAAAAATCACAACATTTTTTTTGTAAATTTACATGCGTCTCCTTCTTTTTAATTTTGCTGACATAGACAGTTGTGATTTTCCTGGCTTGTAAAATTACCCTAAACCGTGGATATCTTAAATTTCTCAATTTCATGCAAAACAGTTATCCGGTATATTGTTAGCAAGCCAACAATGTCCTTATTTTTATTTTAGCAAGTATTGCAGTACAAGTGATTATTTTCCTGTTCATTTTCCCTGCTGCCAAATGTCCGTTTTTTTGACAGATAAGCCTACTAACCAGATTCGGGGACAATATTAATTGAAAGCCACATCTAGGCAGTTACGATACTCGAGTCCTTGCTTCATATTGTAATCCCAGGATTTTTCAATTATTTTGAACATTACCAAAAAACATGCACCGTCTACCGTCTATGGCAGCAAGTCTGAACGTTGCTTACCCTTAACATTATTCACTGTTACAGCCCCATATATTATAACATAACTTTGTGACTATCGACGACCAACAGTGAAATAACGATATGCACGATACGTACATATACGTACATATCGCACGAGCTCCATGTACCACACCAGTGCATGCCATGGACTGAACATGGCACTGCGCTGCAATGAACGATAACGCAATGTGCCTCTACCCCCAACACTATCCCAGTTATTGTTAACAAAAATCGACATCACAGACGAGAAGAATATATATCAAGTCATATAGCACGCTAACAGCTAATAGAGAAACATCGCTAGTGATCGGCCAATGCCACTAGCGAACATCGACCTCATCCCAACGTTGAACAGTAAGTTAATTAGGAATCACCACATGCTTCACTGTGTGTGGATAATTCGTTCGGACTTCCGTCGGAAGCACGTGATTAGTTTCTTTGGTCAGTTTATTCAGGTTAATATATGTTTCAACTGTTAAGGATTTATGTCAACCTTGCGAACGAAAATTCCTATATGTACCTGCCATTTATTTCCAAATAGCACGTAAAAGTTCCTTAGAGGAAGGGAAGCATGAATGTTCAAGAAAGCTTTTGGCAAGCTTTGCTTAGAGACTGAAAATCATGATTCCTTCAATCAGTTTATCAATAATTCCACGAGTGACATTATTGACCATAACTCATACATGTAGATAACACACAGGTGGTGCTCCTTGAAAGTTGTTCACATATTTTCGATAAACAGTCATATAGTGTCAATATCCATGAACCAGCGAGAAACTACAACATGTTACTTCTTCTACAAAAGACACTTCATTTTGAAATTTGGGGTTCAATACTAGGCCTAATGACTGAGTTTTCACAGATAGGTGGCTATGTCAAAATCAATTGAAACAATTTTGACAGACCACCAAAAACAGGCTCAGTCTGCAATTGATGTTGTTTCAATTTGACATGATGTTCCACTTGGTCGATTGTACACGTTATAAGAAGACCAACCAATCAACCTTCCCGTCCCATGTCAATATCCGTCACGCAATCGTGAACCCTGTAAGGAATTACAAAAATGAGGGATTTGGCAGCTGCATATTCCAGAACCGGGGCACAATACCATCATTACACCATTATCAATGATGGAGATTTACGTACCGGACTACTTTATCTGAGATTTGAAAAACAAACGCATCAACTAAACGATCCCACGAATGTAGGATCCGACGACACGCCCTACCAAACGTTGCAGATGGACAACCCTCAATTCCGGATCCTAACTCATCTGGACGTGCTGCCACATGAGAAAAATACCTCCTCTCCGGGTACGGATGAGCGTCTCTTTGAAACCCGGCCTATACCAACGAGCGATAATCGTCCAGCGTTTCCGGTTTTCGAGTGAGGACATCGACCTATTGTTATATCATCAGTCCCAAAGGGCCAGTCAATAATTGTAGTCAGTTTGCCATCTCACCCATATTTACTGCTGTTGGTCGCCATAGCAACGGTTACTATGGTAACACTCCTATTCAGGAAGTTACTTGCATTGGAGGTATCCTATAGCGGGGTACCCATGTATGTCAATTGGTCCAGTAATGGGGTACGGGCAAAACAGTTTCCGCCTGTGTGTGTGTCTGTCGGATTTTGTTTGTTTTTCCCGAATATCTAAAGATTGGAATACCCAACCTCGATCAATATTCACACAGGGGTTAATGATCACATAGTTCATCAGAAGATTAGGCAAAATTTGTGATTTTGGCTGATTTTTCCCCATTTGTCATGATATTCAGATTGCAAGTCTCGAATGATTTCAAACTTTGCAACAAGGTGGAAATACATAAATTACAGAATTTCCCTCAATTTTGGGCAACATTTTTGAAAAATGCAGATTTAGGGGGAAATTCTTTGATTTGAGGAAAATTTGTGAATTCAGCTTATTTTCGGACATTTTTCATGATATCGAAGGATTGCATGGCTCGAATAATTTCAAACTTCGCAACGAGGTGGAAAGATAAAAAGTCCGTTACCATCATTTTAGGGAAACGAATTCGAAAAATGTAAAAATAGGGGGAAATTCCCTGATTTGGGGGAAATCTGGAATTTGGCTAATTGCTGAGCATTTCTCATTATATTGAACACACGCAACGCTTGAATGACTCTAAACTTTGGAACAAGGTGAAAAGACACGAAATCAAGTATTTGTCTCAATCTGGGGCCAACATTTTGGAAATGCAGAATTTGGAGGGGAATTCCCTGCCTCAGAGCAAATTTCGAATTTGGATGATTTCCGGATGGAATTTCGAGTTTCGATCAATTTTATACTTTGCAACGAGGTGAAAAGTTCCAAATACAGGTTTTACCTTAATTTGGGGTACATAATAAAACAAATTCCCTTATTTGGGGGCAAATCGTTTTTGTCGCCACGATATTCCAGAATTGCAACGCTCAAATCATTTTAAACTTTGCCACTGGGTGGAAATAAGTTAATTACTGTACATGTTCCCTCAAATTGAGGCGACATGTATTGGTCTCACAATTGCAGTGTATACAACTGTTACAATGGTTGTGCAGCATATTGTTCACAGTGAATCAGTTAGACTGTGTAGAGGTAGACTGTGTTAATTAGTTGGCCCAACAACAGCTGCCGATGAGATGTGCAACTCTGTAGATTACTCCTCGTTTGATTTGTTTTTCGCTTGCGTAAATATTTTGCCAATTAGCCTACTGACGAGCCTTTGGGCGACACAGCCCGTACAACTACTGGACTAGTAACCTCTCTTCACATAAATCTGATAATAAGGATATTATTAATAATGGTGATAACATATACATACATATAGCTCAATGTTTCATAATGTAATGAAAAAAAGGTGTAATAATTCGTTCGTACCTCTTTCGTTTCGGTGAATGAGTTTTCGTTGATTGTTTCAACAGATAGCTAAGCAAACAAGACTTGGTTTCCTCACAAATATTTCTCTCGAAAATGAAATAATAAACGACATAGCAGCATCGCAAATATATATACAATTGTTTCATACAACAGTGTGTGTTATATTTTGCTATGGAAAATTGTTATTTTAACACAACGCGTACACTCGCGCACACTATGCGTTGTGTACATTTTGTGTAAACATCATTGAAGAAACTGTGTTAATATAGATGCTCGTCGTTCTTGAAGCGATGTCGGCCTGATGTAAATCACACTGCCTTTAAACTTGCAAATGATATTGGTGACGTGGTTCGTCAAGCTCAAAATATTATTTATCCTATGCGTATACAGTGTTCCGGTAAGCCCACACTTGTGACTTCAAATGATCATTAACACACGTAATACTTCTTCTTTTTTATTCTGCTGTACTATACGCTAATTATAAACCAATATGCGAGAAGAAAGAGATAATGGAAAATCAAATCAACTGCTTTTTCCAAGTCCTTCGTAAGTGTTTAGTAGGTAGAGCATCCACAGACTGCAGGTTTAGCAGAATATCCTGGATTCAGTCCCTGCATGGTCAAGGCTCTCAGTTTTCACGGCGACCTCTTTCGTTGTAACGCAAATGTTGCAATTGTGAGAGGGATTCTCAAAGATTCGAACTGCGTATAAAGTTCATTGCAACCGAAATTGACCGATGGCAAAACATGGTTCATCGATCGATAAACCTTGATCATCGCTAGGAATCATCTGATACGTAGTCGTGTAGCTGGGGATCGGGGGTCATCTAGGGGTGATTTGCTTTTGCAAATGCCTTTGCACATACAGTTCATAGTTGATAACGAATAAATTTGGTAACTATTATTAGACACTAATCCTACATATAGGGTGTTCATGGTTTCGATATCATCAATCATCTAGTGGTCATTTGCAAAAAATGTATGGTCGAAGAGGTTCGTCACCAACAAATTGAGTTAGAATTTACCATGATGGTGCTTGACCCGTATCATCATTGATCAATATCATAATTGTATCGAGTGCTGAAGAATTCGAGGTCAAATGTCATGGAGGGTACGACATGAATATTAGTCAGCGTTATCACTGGCCTATCATACATATGGGATGTGGATAGGAAAGTATGGGTTTGAATATGAATACATATATATTATTATTGCTGAGAGGAAAATAACTATTGGGTTTATTGACAAGACCCAGACGCAGTGAACATATCCCCTACTATTATCCATGAACTTTACTCTCTTCTCCTATCTTGTCGGATTCAGTACAAACTTAGGACGTAACCATACAATATTTTCCAACAAGCCACTTCCAGCTATTTGGTCGATGTGGTATAATTTTATTGCTACCACGTGCAACCTCCGGTCCTTGTAACATGTCATTGCTCGGTGTCCCTGAAGACTGGATATATGCAGGCGGGTAGAACGCCGTCGGGTATATCTCCAAATAAATTATACGAAAGTTGTCATCCACTGGTGAGTAACAAGGTAGTCTTCTGATGTGTGACTTCGATTTTTGCCCTTCATGTTATTCAGGACCACCTGTAGTTCACATCATCCATGCACCAAGTTGCGCTCAAATCTGGGTTGCGGGACATCTCTGGGGACAATTCCTCCTGTAGGCTACATTTATCACTGGTCATCGGGCTGGCAATGTCGAAGACGGCTTTTGGCGTGGTAGGGAACGTACTAGGGTGGGGTTTCTATTAGGGGAACCACCATGAAACAGTATGGTACATTTGGGCAGTAATTGCTCAGGGATGATTGACCTCTGAACGGAGGCAATTGTCAGGAATTGTCAGGCCACGTGATATGTGATAGTTGGAAAAGTCGCATACATTACCGAAATTTGACCTCCGGTGACCTTGAAATCACTTCAGTTTTTGGACCAACTATAGTATATTCGATTTACTAGATAATTCCGCAGCAGTCATGCAACAATGCATCTCCGAACATATGGCCTATGCGGAATTTCTCTTGGCCGAACATGTGTGTCACGTCTCGGATCAATCGTACGAAGCGTTAAATAGTTATCGCTCTAATTAGCCCCTAATGTACCCGATGGCGTAGACGGCAGTTGGCTAAGCACTAAAATCGTGAGCTTGCCAGACACTATCCGTGTCGCGGGGATTTAATAATTTCACCGCTACGAACTTTCTCGGGAGAATGCTGCCTTCTATATTTCGCAGCTTTCAGGCGAACATGGAAAGTGTTTCCGATCATACGAAACCTGGTGGATGTGAACTACAGTTCGGACGATGTAACGTATATTCTTCACATTATAATACGAGTCGAAGATATTCGTTACTACTCACTACGCGAACTGCCAAAATACTGATTTTCATGAATTCGTCACTACGCGAAAAACATATTTGCTGTTTCCAATGATATCGCTTTTAGCGAAGCCATTGAATTTGCATTGCGTATTGACGAATCCCACATTCGTCACTACACGAAATTCAAAAATACTGATTTTCATAGATTCGTCACGTATTCGTCACTACGCGAAAAAAACCCCATATTCTCTGTTTTCCAATGATATTGCATTTAGCAAAGCCACTGACTTCCCATCGTTTTTTTTGACGAATCTTACATTCGTCACTATACGCGGAATGCAAATTCGCACAAAAGAGAGGATTCGTCAAAAGAGTTAAAATATGATGGGTCATTATGTAAAAACCTTACATTTTTGGAATTCAGGACCCACGCCATCATATTCTATGCCCTCAAATTAGGCAGGAT
>JAUOBX010454979.1:0-10369 GCA_032360705.1 Eupentacta quinquesemita
ATGCTCGTGCTTAATGAAAAGAAGACAGAGTTCATTTACCTCTCGTCTCACTTCAGTAATTCTGCTTGGAATCCTACGATCAAAGTCGGCAATTGCACTATCCACCCTGTTCCTCAAGCTCGTAATTTAGGAATGATTAGGGATTCTTCATTGAGAATGTCCAGTCACGTGCACTGCCTCTGTAAAGCTGCTCTACATGCCATTATAATGATATTTGGGAACATTCGCCAATACCTGGATCAGAAGACTACCCACTTATAAGGTGATTAACTGCATGGCCCCTGTTTTCATCTCGGAGCTTGTTCAGCTACATGTTTCTATCAGAGCTCTTAGGTCAGCATCTGAGCAGCGTCTCGAGGTCATGTCTCGCTCTTCTACTAAGTTCTATGGAGTTCGCTCGTTTGCTTTTGCTGCTCCCCATTTGTGGAATGACCTCCCCAACTCCATCCGTTCGGAACCCGCTGTGGCTTCTTGTAAGTCACGTCTCAAAACTCATCTCTTCACACAGCATTTCCTGTCTGCTTGAATGCTTGAATAGAGCATACTTCAATAACCAAACTCTTCTCATCTTTGTGTTACCAACATTTATAGGTCTGGTCAGTCAAGGATCCCATTTGACCCTCTTATATTTTATTGTGGCGGTAGGGGGCTTAGCGCAGATCATAGATTATAGCGATATAATAAGGGGTACCTGAATCCCTCAGGAAGAAGTGAGAACTACTCAGTCTGATGACGACACAACTGTTCATTTGTCTCAATTATCACCATTATCAATAAAAAAGAGTAATGATTAGGTATTATTCAAGTCTTCGAGTTGAAGGTTAATTTTGAAACTATTATTTTCCCCTGGGTCCTTGGGCCGTTCACCTGGTCGTTAGGCCCTGTCATGCTCTTGTGCGTAACGTTCACCAATAATAGAAATGATCTCTTCTAGTTTGACTTTCCTCCTAAATTATCGCGTTTAAAGTCAAGTATCCATAACAGTTGTATTGCGGGGAATACGTTCATGTACAACTTTATCTGGAACAATCAACCGGACAAGGTTCGCGATCAGGCAGTGACAAGCCCAATTAAAAGGGGAAAGCGGCTGGTAATCGGATCACGAACCTGATCAAGCCGAAGGGTTGTAGGCCTATGTATAGCTTTCCTATGGAGAGTCAGGAATCGTATCGTTTTATAGATCAGGAGTCATTTTGAACAATATTTGGGGAAAAAAGGAACAATAATATGTTGGCCACTTTTTGCTTGTAAACACGATAACTCGACCTCACAAGGAAGTTCATTCTTGGCAGGCATGTTCCCCACGATGGTACATGAACCCTATCGTGTTCCGAGGTCACTAGAGGTCAGAGTCTGACATCTTTGTAAATACGAAAGTTCAAGAGTGATTGGCCTGATCAAGCAGTAGGTGGTTTTCTTACGTGGAGTAGGAGAAGGAGGTGGACTAAGGTCATATATATACTATATATATATATATATACTAATTTGGGTTTACACTAGGGGTTGAGATGAGTTCATGATCCTCGCTGGATTTGAAGTCAGACAGACGAGTCATGAAGCTTTGAATCATCCTAGGAATCTAAATCAACGGGGAGTATAGGGACTAGGTAAAGGGGGAAAAACTCTACTGCAATTGCTAAAAAACAATACCGTACTCAAACACTTTCGGACAAGACAGCTTTTCCGTGATGGCTATTCCACTCAATAACGACCCGTGAAAAGAAACGCATCTACCTGCAACGTTTGATAGAATGCTTTGGGCGATAACCCCTATTGTTAGTAATATCACAACATTTTCAAGAAGTGATTAAAGTAGACTAGTTAGTATTGGGAAATAAACCTGAATAAATTTGCCCTGAATTATTCTCATCACCATCGTAGTTAGACTGAGACGCCTTTTCGAAAGAGAATAGACAGATGTCTCAGTCACATTGAAGCCACTTCCTGCCATCTGGTAGTTGCCAGTGGTTATATGCTCTTTAAATGTGGAATAATGTTATTTTGAAGTTGCTATAAAGAAAAAACTGAGTGTGATATATAAGACGCTCTAGTAAATGCCATTATCCACATTTGTAGACATGAACTTAGGCTTGGAAAAAAATCAGCAAGTGTCATATACTGCCACGGTACACACTTGACCTGGAACGGCCGACACTTGACCTCACACATGAATTCAATGTGGTAAATGGTCGACTGTTACTAAGTATATAAGTATTTGGGATATCAAACTTATTATTATCTAATGATGGTTGACCGTGTGAATTCCACCTTATTTGAATCTAAATATAACAGTCCTGCAGTGAAGAGAATATAGACTTCTAATTACCACAAGTTTTGAGTGCTCAATAGTACCTAGGACATATTAAAACAGTGATTTATAGTGGTATACCGTTGGTCTATCGAAGCCATTGTGCCAACCATATCCAGTTTTGGTCGAACACACTTTTGTTGCGCAGGGTCATATAATTGACCATTTGGAACACGGAAATAGGTATTCAAATTACCTGAATAATCACCCAATTGATGCCAGTAAGAGTTATTCCCTATGTTCATTTTCAAAGATATGGTGTACCCGTGTCCCCATGTGCCATGTTCGGTAAAACGCGCAAGAGAGTGCGCGACCAATTGGGCTCCTATCTGCCTATAGGTTTGTACAGGCTTCCGACAATCTTCGACAAAAATTATGGGACACTACATACCCGTGACACGAACGTAGTGCAAAAATCGCGGAACTGAAACCCACGAACCCCCTCTAATGTTGCGCCCAGCAAACGCGCTGTCAAATACCCACATTGAATGGGGGAGCGGGGGTGTCCCATGTATTTTTGGCGGAAATTGTAGGCGTCAAGTCTATGGGCTATCGTCGATTGTCATATCAGTCTTAGATGAAAGGTAGGATACCCTCAACTACGGAATAGTATGATACGTAGAATTCATTAACATGAGCACCTAGTATCCCACATGATGTATCTTTCCATCCCGATATTGGGCTCTATTTAGTTAATAACAAAGTATCTACGTTTCCTAGGAGACAATATCGTGGACTTGCCAATATGCATCATTTGCGTATGGTGAACCTATATATAGTTTTGAACGAGGATTAATTCAAGTGCTCGACCTGCTTCACGCATTCCCATAACCCCTGATTACGTCAGAGTCGGACAGCCCCCACGAAGATTTGTATTAACAATCGTATAAATGGAATTAATGAACAAGTGGAATAGTGCGCCAACGGTTACTCATATCTTGGATAATCAAATAAGAAGCGGAAGCAGATAGCATAACAGTGCTCGTTACAACTACCACTTGATTCAAGTTAAAGTTAGGCCAACTGGTGCGCGAACAATACGGTCACTACTCATTACCTATACGCAATTTTATTGACCACGGACATCGCGTGGCGGCCTTGGACTCCAGCGTGACGCAGACCTAATGAATAATGCTGTTTTCTCCTGACACAACTCTGTCCGTTATTGTTTTCATACTTACGTCTTATGTTAGCTATCGAATTATTGACATGATTGTCTTAAAAAAAGAGACATATCGTTCGTGGAGATGATGGATCTTATATGGAATTATTCCATATAGAATGAGACCAATGGAAGATAATCACATTTTCTAGGCCCGATCAATTATAAACGAGGACGGTTGCGTATTCGTCTGTAACTGTTTTAATATGTGACAAATTTTTATTTCTGGTAAATATGATCAACTTGGAATGAGAATTGATTTGAGAACAGTACATTCGTACAACTGGAAACAGCGTAGTCGAATCCAGTGCCCAAAACTACAACTGAAGGAAGATATTTATTCGCTTCAATTGAATCAATCGCAGAAATTAACAGAACAGAATAAGACAATGTGACGGATAATTGATTTGAGCTATCTTGCAACTCATATAGTCTGTGAATGTATCTAGTATGCTTGAAACCTAAATATTCTAGAAATTCCTTCCAAACACTTCATTATTATGTTCCTATATTATGACTAAGTTTGAGACATACACGTTCTAGAAATAGGAAGCTATTTAGGAATGGATGAAAATGTCACTATCGAGTTGGTTGCGGTGACCAGTAGCACATACGTCAGATTGAGTAAGGCTGATTAATATATTGACCAATGGAAACGTGATCTACGAATATTATACCTGTGAACTTACATCTTATCAGCTGAATGATCGATGCAACAACGGAATATATAAGTTTTCGGCCCCCAGCCACTTTGTCAAGATGGAAGAAAACTAAAGTTCTAATTTTAGAATAGTTTATCAAGTGCTTCTGAACTGATTTTGTTCACTCACAACATTCCTTTCCAAAATTGAGATTGGCTGATTATGAGATAGATGTGAAACAGTAGCCGGATTCACGGTTTTATAATTCCAAGTGGCCTCAGATGCCATGATCTGATAACATTTTCGCTTTTATTGGGACAATATCGCATCGCAAGTTCATGGGTAAAAATGTCTTAGCAGGAAAAGGATAAGTTAGGCAAAATTTCAATTGCTGCGACTAGTGTTGGACTCAATGATGGAACCAAGCATGACCATGACAAAAACGAGTCGGGTTGAGTCATATGATCAATTGCTGAATGCTGATAATATTGTCAAACCGCCTGAACAGATTCAGTCAACGAGACAACCTAAATTGAACAATTGAATCTTGGTGCGAGCTAACGAATTGTCTACCAGGCATTTTCCCACCACCAACATATATGGCAACAACAACATGATATCTTGATGTGTATCCGATGTTTAAATATTTGGATGGCTTCTGATTTTTTCGATTACACAAATGTTGGCAAAGTGATTGAAACATTCTAATTGGAGTATACAGTCCTATTAGTATCAATTATGATTCAAATAGGCCACCGACAAGGGAGCTATGAGATCGCAAACAGGTTATAGTTATGTCATAATGTCTTATACCAAACGTACCAAAATGAAATATGTGATAATATAGTATTTAATCACAGAAATGCTATAGTTGACACCATTCAACCGATATTCTAATTGGCTGACCTAAATAATATAAGGTGAAAATAGAATGTGCACGTAACCTCTCAATTTGACGGCACTGTCGGAACCAAGTCGACGTCACATCTTCAATATAATGTTTTCATGTTGTTATGAGACAACATAGTTTCATGAAGTCACGATACCACTGGAAGCAATCAAATGATTTGAATATAATTACCGAGCGTGTGAATTTGATTACGTATGCGTGATGCGAAATATGTGGTTCTTTTATTACCAACATTGATGTAGAAGTAAGGTGTACATGCCTGTTCATTACCTCTCCTAACCTAGTTTACCGAAAGATCTTGATCCATTCATTTCATCGTTCCTTCACCATGCACCCATTCCTGGATTCGATTCTATCATACCTCAATCCCAACTGGATCCGGGTTGATTACAAAACATAGTCGGGTAAGCTATTCCAATCATGCACGATCCTGCACTGCGTTCAATTTGTTTATTGGGTTCGATTTCATCAAATGTAACTGAAATAAAATAACTTGGTTTCATGCAGCTGTCATTAATGAAATGCTAGTTACGAGTATCAATGGATGTCAGTATCATCTGACAAAAGGAGTGACAGGTGTAGCTGGAAGACCTGGCAATGATAGGTAAGATGAATTATATAATATGCTGTTGGATATATGAGCAAATTCCACCAGAGCCCTAAACAGAGTCATACGAAACATCGTAATTGATGATGCACTATCGAATATCCATCATACGATACGTTCGACAATATCTGATAAATGATGATAAGGTAATTGTAGCATATAGACTGGAGCACCTAATTGGTAACCTATATGGTAATATTATCGAACATGAACTAGGTCCGATAAACTGTTCCACGTTGATATATTTTATCATTCCCGACGAGGTGCAGCCACATTGACAACATGCGATATTTCATGTGTATTTATGATAAAATATAGTCATTACCATTTGGAAGAAGCAATGATAGGACAGACAGATGTCGATTGAAGTACTGCAGGGAATGCTAGGTGAACATACTATTAATAAGCTACAGGTCAGTGTGGATCATAGGTATAGTAACCACCTTATTATATAAAGTAATGTCACTATTGATGTCACACGATATTTCTAAAATTATATGATAATTTATGATTTTGTTTATGTCTGTATAATTATTATTTTGATCGGTGACGGGATCGTGAGAGTTTAAAACATGGACCATGCAAAACACGATAATGAAGTCCAACACGTTGATCTAACAATGTTGCCATTCCCGACGAAGCACTTTTTAGGTGTATTTCATAGCGAATAAATGTCAGTGTCATTCCACTAGAGGAGTGCTATGTCGAAGACAATGCTACGTTAGTCCCACACAAGGTGACACCAACGATTATAGCACAAGGAATATTCGTAATTATATCAACCATAGACGAGGAAACGAAAATATCTTCACCATTCCTGTTGTGGCGTTTAATCAGTGCTATTATACTCGAATTTTCAGTGGATTTCATGATGGATTATTGCTGGTGTCATCTGACGAATTCATCGACTGAGCGGCATTGATTATTAAATTGGACAACGGATGGAAGGGCGACTTCATCCTAGTGTGTTCCAGCTCATTCAGTTGTAATAAATACTTGTGAGTACTCGTCTCGGAAGAAGGTCTAAGTGTTGTTTGAGCAGTATGCCTACAATGTTGTTTACCGTCTAGATTAGTAGGCTCAGGAGTATTTTTCGTCAGACCAATCTTACCAAACTTTGAAATGCATCACATTCGCAGACGCAATCGTCTGATTGTCACTATTAATGTTATATATCGGAAATATTAAGTTACGTTTTTACCATGAAAACTAATTTTGTTTATCTTTTTCTTGACAGTTGACAGAATTGCCTGTGTGCATAATGCTAATCTGATTCTTACTTTTCTTCCCCTTTTTTCCGACGGATAAATAGCCTATGGCAATTAGATCATGCTTTTTATTCCGATTGAAATAACATTTTAGAGTACTTTGTATTTATAGCACATATCTGTTACCAGAGGGGGGATGATTGAATAAGAAATTATGCAATTTTTTTCATTATAATCATAATCTGACAGGTGAGTTGTATCACCGGTAGTCAACTTCACGGGGATGAATCAAAGCCATGGAATATGAGAATTCCGAACGAAATGAGATAGATACCGCTTTTGCCTCCATGATGGTATGATGGTAAGCTGATTTAGAATTGCCTGTGTGTATAATGCTAATCGGATTATTACGTTTTCGTCATTGAAATATTCATACATTTCCAAGACATCGTGTAATGTTTCTTCTGAATTCCTGCAGAGATGTGCTGCAATTCTGTGAGATTATAGGCATTGACAACTCGGGGGAAATATCTCAGCGAACAAGTTCAACTCGTGACCATAACCCAGTTCACGGCTATCAGTGCACAGGCTCACAGCGGCTAAACGTTCAGGCACTGACGTAATTGTATATATATATATTCTCATTGTTACGGGGTATATGAACTGTCATTACTCGTTAGGGATAATATAAGTTCTCTAATTTCCGACTATGTTATTATCCTCGGGTGTGGGGGAAATATCAGTGATGTTTCGTGGTGAAAGGATTTATAGGTCTCAGGGGAGTTACAATATCTCCTGCCGTGTACACTATTCGTGCAGTCCGGTGTCCGTGCACTTTTGTGTGACATTTTGACATTGACCTTTTCAGCATACCTGGCATAATACAACTGTGAACAGGCTTTTTACAGTGAACGCTGCACGTTGAAAAGAGTGACAAGAACATCAGAGCACTCAAACAACAAGAACACAACCATATATAGTGATTCCTCGCCATATTTTTGAGACAGAAATGACAAGATTCCTAACACATTGACACAAGAGGGACTTTGATATGAGGATATACACGAATCAGAACATTACTACACATTTGTCCATATTATGTAAAATAATATGTAGGCCTACCTAATTTGAACTGGTTCCATGTTTGCATTCTACAAATATTGGTCAGACAAGCATTTGACTTCTGCCCTCTCCCAACCTTGTACGACCTTCACTCGACACCCACAACTTTGTTCCATGATTGCGGTTTACAGATATCGTGCAGACCAGAAATTTTCATACACACACAATTGTGTGACAGCATGAATTCCTTTTACATCCGGTAAGTAACTAGGGGATAAATACGAGGGTGCCGAGGTCTCTCATTACATTTAGGACCGATGATGACGTCATCATAGACTTTGAAATAACCGAAGCGCAGCTGAGGTCCTAAATGCAATGAGATACCGAGGCCATCCAGATTTTAAATTCACGCTAGGATAACTGATTGGTTGCTATAACAATCTTCCTTAACACAATTGTTCGGCCGATTGGAATTGACAGATTTGAACCTCAACATCCCACACTATCGTAAATTATAATCGACGTAACGTTCAATGTTGGTTATGTTCGCTGTTAATTCGTACTTTCTAGCTTTCAATTCGGTTGAGTACAGCCATAATTAGTCGTCATTCCACTCCCGATTTCCACTGTTATTTTTGACTGGTCACTCGGTGGGTCATCGGGTAGGCAAATCTACGTTTATTGACGGAACCACCAAAGTAGGCACTATTTCGCCGGAAAAATATATTTTGGGGGTTAAAACAGGCCTACATTCTGGACAGTATTCGTGTAATTCGTCACTTTTTCCACGAGTTCGAGAGTGCAATATTTTGTTGCCAGTACAGGCTAATTGACTAAAAGTCAGGAAGTAAGGATTGTGGTTACCCCCTGCATGGCGCTGTCCGCTTAGATACATTAACCTCAGGGAGACCATTTTATAATGCCGACAAACTTGCAGCAGGAACGTATAGTGTCAGTTTGGATAAGATTGATTGCCGTTCTCCAATGTTCGAACCACATCGCAACAAGTGCGATGATTTTATAACTTGAATCACTGTGTGACATTCATGTTCTCTCAATTTTCTTGGCAAGTCTCTGAGGTAAGTCCGCTGAGCATTGGTCATGGGCTCTTGATTTCTTTTCGAATAGACAGGAAGTTCATACATTCACGACCCTTACATATATGCACATATCATCTGTATCCAGTAGAAGAGACTTCCTGAATATGTTTCTCACACTAACGACTCCCACATCCACACACATACACACATATTGTGTATCTATGTCTTGTAAGAGGAACATTCAGACTTTGTATATCACTTCAACGACTCGCAGACAGATACACATATTTCATATCTATGTGTAGTACGAGGGGTATTGAGACTTAATGTGTCGGACAGACGGACCCCGTGCATACACACACACATTTTGTATTTATATCCAGTAAGGGATATTCAGACTGTGTGTCAAACTAACCACCTAATGTTGTTAGCGTTGGATTCCCGAATGTAGGATCAAACAGGACAGGCTCTCCGGGAAATAATAGGCCTAAACATAAAAATAACAAAATACTTGTGGGCCTAGTGTTTGTACAGAATAGTATTCAATTCGCCCCCAACGCAAAGAATACCATCGTTTTCTGTGTTCGTTTCGAGAGAGGGATGAACCCGACGAAACGCCAGCTAATACATCCTGTACATGCTGTTATCGCAATGATAAGATCCCATAATTTTGGGCATGCACGTGTGTTACTAGGGGCCGACATAGAGGATATTTCTACTGTTCATGCTGTCGATGAAGATAGCCTTACTAAAACCTTCAATAGTTATACATGCAGGGCAATCTCTACTTGAATCAATTCCCCCCGAATCATTCTCATCACTATTGTTGTTATAGACTGAGATGCCTTTTTGAAAGAGGACAGTCACAAGCTACTGCCTGTCACCTGGTGGTAGTCAGTGATCGAGTATATCACGTCTAGGGCCTGGCGTCGGTTGTCATATCAGCCCTAGGTTGAAGGGGTAGGATGCACTTATTTACGAATAGATACGTAAAATGGATGAATATGTGCACCTAGTATTCCACAGTACCGGTATGTATTTTCTCCATGATCTCTAGTTAAAAAGCGAAGTTATATGGTGACAGTTCTTTTGGACCTCCTGCAACCAAGATCTGGAACAAGCTACTGGTTATTTGGCTCTGTTCTTCTGTCAATCTTGACCATCCGAAAGAAATTCGAAGACGTTTCTTTTTAAGTTTTCTGAACACTCACCTCATCGCCAGTGTAGAGTGTAATATCTCATTTTCTGTACTGGTTTCATACTCTGTTCAGTGCATTCAATCGTGAATTGAAATTCGGAGTCGTATCTTTTGAAGTTCATCGATAGTTGCATTTCTCACACTCACACACTTCTGTATAGCTACCCCATTGCCATTTGTATTGTGTTTTATGTACTAATTTCTCTATTTTAGTATTGTGTTTCTACCCTGCA
>JAUOBX010455201.1:0-10368 GCA_032360705.1 Eupentacta quinquesemita
AGCCCGAGGACGGAACGTGAATGTTTCTAATGCGCACAGCATCACACGCTTCATCGCCTCGAGAAAATTCGTTTTGCAGTTTAGAGATAAACAGTACTGAACAAGTTGTCATTCCTTTGTCAAGCCATATATTCTGCTCATTCGCCTAACCGACTGCATATGCTTCAAAAGAGACTTAGTGTTTCTTATTTGACTATAATTGTTACACTTTTCTTTTTAAAGATTCCATGAACTATGCCCCTACAGATGTTGTTTTATGGGAATTTATGTCACTCTCTTTGTTATAAGGATATAAGGATATATCGTTATCCATACGATTAAATGATCATTAAGATCGATGCCTGTAACATGGATATCGTTTTCAGCCAACAGTGACGGATTGAGGCGGACGGCATCTCCTCTCCTCGCCGCTCCTTATTCGCCCCAGCTGTTACACCAGGTTTCCATGCATTCATTGTCGGGTGGGCAGAAAGAAGGCTTCGGGTTCCGTTGCCAAGCCGAAACTCGAACCCGGGACATCCGGCGTGTGACTGTGAGACGGGTGCTGTAACCACTGTGCCACGCGCTCTTCTTCGTTACGTAGCTATAGAGCGCACGAAAAAAACCACTAGTATTTCATTGGGGAGAGTGAACGAATAGTCGTCGAAAATGTCTGAGGCTTGAAATTTCATTAGAAAATTCCTCAACTTTTAATGAACATTGACTCTGGACAAAATTCATCCCTCGTGTTACAAATATAAATATTATAAGAGGATCGAGTTGATTCTTTCACAGTCAGACGAATTAAGCAATACAGCAACAGGAAGATATTCAAATACGTTCTTCTTTCATTACGACGGGGTCAATCGACAATATTTTATACTATATGATATATCTTCATGGAAATGCAGTGAAAATACAGAATACGACATAGCTAATTAGAGTGTTCACGAGTGAGATCAAATCTTTCATCCGGTAACCCCCCGGGCAGACTGGCTCCGTCATCATCGTTAGAGGAACTGCTTTAACCGCGCGCCTCCATCGTTCACTTCCCCGCCTCCAGCAAATTGTACTGCTCACACCGAGTAGCTGTCTTCGCAGCTCCAGGCAATACCGGAACCCATGTATCATCCATAGGTTTTAGGATTTTCATTTCCTGTTTACCATTATTGTTGACTCCTTCTCTCTAACAATGAAATGTTGGACCGTAGTCCAAACTCCGAGATGAGGAATCTTTCTAGTGTCCGATGTCATATAGGCTGTATCATTCGGGAAGAACGCTGTGATAATCTGAATAAAAATTATTATTTTAGTGATAAATATAGCAGTGGCTACCAGAATAGAAAACTATAAATAAGTACACATTATCTGATAATAATAATAAATTGAAATGGGTATATTTTGAAACAAAACATTTACTTGTGTGAACCTCATTCGGGACGCGTTCATCACCTCACAATGGTTGTGATACAATTGCTTTTTTTCACGATGTGCCAATTCGACAGTACTATATGACGACTCATGGATAACACTTCTCTTCATGCACGCGCTATGCACGCAATAATATTCCGCATTTGATTTCATAGGTTCTCCATTCTGTTCGTGTATTTATATATGAATCGGTGTAATTATAAAGGTATTTCGATCTTTAGTTTATTCACGATCTCTGAAGACGTCATCCCAGAGGGAGACAACTTTGGGCATCTCCTCGTTTTACTGGGCATCTGTGACGTGATCGTTGAGACAGAGGACCCCAACTATCGCCCAGTCTTCTAAGCTTTCACGATGACGTCATCATCAATATGAGGCGCAATATAGCCCTCACCACCCTCGTATTTATTCCCTTAATATTCCCTAAAAACAAGTGTACTACATTAATTTGTTCTTCATCTGGGAGACCGGCGAATAGACAGGAGGAGGCGCAGTTTATAAACCAGTAAAAGCTAATCATAATCTAGCATTCTTGTGGACCTAATGTCTGTGGACGAGAGGCATGATTTGAAATAATGGTAAGAATGATTTTTGCAGTCTTGCATGGGTTTTGTCTTTTTCTGTTACTGCGATGCTGATGTCTTAAGAGGAATATTGAACGAAGGATGATTGTAGACTGCGAAGTATTGTAAGACGAAAGTGAATATTGCAGTCGTGTATATGAGTTTACATTTAACTAGACATGTGCAGGCGGTAAACCACCCACGTGTTATATCCCTGGAATAATGATGAATATTGACTTTCTATGATCATAAAACCACACCAACTATGTCTGGTTGACCTCTGATGACCGTAAAATGATCCTCATGTTGTTCAGCACCATCTAAAGTCCATACGCATACATAAGTTTCATCTGAATCCGACCAAATCGGAAAATCACATATATCATGCAAATTTGATCTCGCATGACCTTGAAATGACCGTCATGTTTTTCGGGACCACCTATAGTCCATATCCACCAGATTTCGTTCAAATTCGCAAAGTTGACATCCAGTGACCTTGAAATGACCGTCCTGGTTTTCAGGACCAACTATAGTCCACACCAACCAAGTTTTATGTAAATGGCATGAACTTGAAATATCTTCATAACAAAAATGGGATATGGAGAGCCGCAGTTATCATTGGCAACGTCGACTTTCGAAATCATCCAAGATTTTACTAGGGGGACATGTGGACAATTTTTCGAACGAATGGGACAAAGCATTAGTGAGTTATCGCGCTAACAATTAAAGTTTTTGGCCGCACAAAACCTGCAATATAGAGGGCAGCAGTCATGTGGCATTGTCCACTCTCGAACCCATCCGAAATTTTACTGCGGCGAACATGTGTACCAAGTTTCGAATGAATCGGACAAAGCGTTGTAGAGTTATTGCGCTAAAGCCTGAAGTTTCCGGCGGCGGCTACACCCACAAAACAATGATATCCCCAGACGCTGAAACGCGTCCCGGCGATATAACTCTTGTTGTGCTGATAATTAGTGTGTGAGTGAGTATAATGTAAAAACGTTGTTTATGCAGCAAAATTTGCACCCTCTCTGCCAGTCCAATTAACGAGTTAGGTTTCGGCATATGATGTATCGGTCTGTCACTTGAACCTGACTGTCCTTTAACACCCAATCAAACATGCGAACTATGCATTTATTACAACAATCGATGGAAATATTGGTCAATTTGCGATCATATCTATAGTGTGGTGCAATGATTTTGTGTCTTTCTGAAGCACCATTGAAGGACTATCAACGGTACGAAAAGCGCACGGACGGTGTCCTGCAATATATATCACCGGAAGACCAAAGTTTATCCGTGCTCTTGACAAAGTTGGCCCGATAGTAGTTGGTCATATGTATATCATCATTATACTTCTACCCAGTCTTTACTATAGTAACATTAAGTAACTTATATATAAGTCTGCAACTGCTACCTGATATGCCCAACTCTTAATGATGATAAAATCAACGTATTTGGTAAACTGTTCATGCAGCCAATATTTTGGGAGCGGTATCATAAACTTATTTTGAGATGAAAACGAACCGAACTGAAGAACCAAAGAGCAAAGAGATTTGTTTCAATCACGGACCATTTGTAGGAAATACAATGGGATAATTCATGTTATGTTTTCATTTATCAAACAGTGTGACCAGGACCTGGACATGAATAGCCATAACTGGTTAAAGTGAGACCTTACAATGTGTGCTCGGAAAAAGTACAATTTGACATCACATGACTTCATGCAACGTTGGGCCCCTGTCGAGTCAACATATACCCGTAGCACGTAACTTTTACAACAACAAATGTTGGATCACGATTAATTTAGCTGTCCCATGATTGCAAGCTTCTGCAATTTCTGGTTGTAAGCTACGACAACTCGTGATAGAATTTCTTTTCTTTTTTCTCAGATTTGCTTCGTTTTACAGAAGCCTCCGTTACTTAAACGAATGAAATTAATAGTTTGGTGCAGGATATACATTTGCGGCACTATATGGATGAGACACAGTGTCGTACTTCAGAGTAATGGTAATTGTAATCCATTTCAATATCTTTTGAATTTGTCCAAATTGCTACTCAGAGCAGTGTGTATGCAAGGAACGCCTCAGGGAGTCAGGGTCCCCGAGTTGAACGGAAATTGAACGTTCGTTGAAGGGTCCGACGAAAACCGCTCGCCTCCACGTGCCACGACTCATAAAACTAAACATCAATCGATGCCCATCTGATCAACAGTACTCAAGCAAACCGCATATCAACACATTTCTTTCTCTCCATTTACGTAAGTTCTACAGCCCCAGGAATAATTTTGATACGTTCTCGAAATATCGGGGAGGACATAAAAAGTATTAGCAGCGCGCACATGGGCATTCGCATTTCGCCAAACGCCGGATGGCGTACCGAATATATGGTCGGGTACGGAACGGCAATATTGAAAGAGAAGTGTCAATGTAGAGGCTCAGTTTGAATATTTGTTGTAATCGTGCAGAATGGATTATTTGATATATTTGTGTGATATAATAGCGGTAGAGTGGCCACGTGGTATGTGACGTTCGACATACATCTGTTCTGGTCTGTTCAAGGTTTGAATCCAGCACTCACCATCGGGTAATTTATACAGAGGTGATCTCACTTGCAGTGGCAACTGGCGGGGTCTTAGTGTCCAGGTTAGGCTGTGGTACATTGCATGGACTTGGTAATCACGGGAGTTGTCCTGGATCAGTTGCAATAAATCTCGTCGGTAGGATGTACGCAGATACTGTAGTTATCCTCCATGATCTCAGAAAGTGGTCAGATCCTGTGGTTCACTGGTGGTATTGTTCAGATATGGACGTGAAGATTGGGATCGGATACATCACATCACTGCCTCGATAGCACTGAGCACCTGTCGGGGAGAGAAGGCGAGTTACCGCTGAGGCTTATCCACAATCAACACGGCCATAGTTCCTTGATGATCTTCGGTGGCTTCCAAATCCGTATCAAATTCAAATTGAAACACAATGACAGACAGCGGGTCTGAATCGTGATATTGTTCTGGTTGATAACTAGATAACGAAGACTGATGAATCTAAAGAGACTGTTATATCTTCTTTACTGGAACACATTCTGGTCACACACTCAGAATTCAGAGGCGACCCAAGAAACGCAACAGATAATTGCAGTTACTCCGATGTTATACCTCACATGTATACGAATGTGTCAAATGATATTAATCGATCCTCAGGAGCACAAATTGCAAGATTACATTTGAGATCGAGCTACCGGTGGCCAATGCCTATCGCCTCGTGAAGAATGTCCGTATCGGTTATTCAAACCATTAGGGTTCGTGTATTATACTCACAGGGAAACCCACGAACCGTGTATTATCTTCACCCAGCGCTAAGATAGAGGCGAGACTGTGAGTAACCTTGTTAACAAGCCAAAATTTGTCAAAAAATACTTTCGTCATGATTTTCTAATTTCTTGTCAAGAATGACTCCGATCTACAGGTATTCCTCTAAGGAAATTGACATACTAAATTGTGGCCTGACCGGACCGAGTATTTCAGACTTATCCTGTTAGCAAAATGTTCAGACTCACCTTTTGACTTGTCTCAAAACAGTATGGATCACGTATTCATCAAGGGGAGCCAACATGCCTAGTTTGACTTTCTAACATCTCGGTGGGGTCGAGTTATCGTGTTCCCAAGCCGATATTCCAATTTCGTTTCTGAAACTAGACAACCGCCGGCGGGTAAACCGCCAACATGTAATATCCCCACATTTGAGCAATCAGGGAGAGACGGATGATGCAAATTTGACATTTGGTGACCTTGAAATGACCTTCATGTTTTCTAGAACCAAGTGGAGGCCATATCCACCAAGGTTATGAAAACCGCATAAATTAGGCAAATTTGACTCCCGATGACCTCGAAATCACTGCCATGTCGTTCGGGACTAACTGTAGGCCACATACACCAAGTTTCGTTCAAATCCAACAAAGTTATGAAAACTGCATAAATTTCGCAAATTTGACCACCCATGACCTTGAAATCACCGCCATGTCGCTCGGGACTAACTGTAGGCCACATACACTAAGTTTCGTACGAATCCAACAAATTTAGGAAAATTACGCAAATTTGACCTCCGGTGACCTTGAAAGTACCGCCTTGTTTTTCGGGACCAAATGTTGTCCACATCCGTCGAGTTATGTGTCAATCGGGAAAACTTGATATTTTCGCATAAAGCCGGTAAAATAGAGGGCAGCAGTCATGCAACAATGCTAACTTCCGAACCCATCCGAGATTTGTCTGGGCGGACATGCGTACGAAGTTCCGAATCAATCGGACATTGTGTTGGAGAGTTATCGCGTTAACACGAAAATCTTCCGGCGGCGGAGACGGCGTAGACGGCGGAGACGGCGGCGGTTGCGGCGGACACGACGAAGGCAAACCCATAATATCCCAGAAGTGGGGATATAATTATGTTTCTGTATGAAGTATAAACATGAATCTGTTGCCGGTTGTGTGGCCTGTCTGCAGGTGTTGAAATCAAGAACCAAGCGACCAGGGGCAGTTTATGGTTTCCACTTTGTCGCGCCCGCCGCCAGAAGATTTTGGTGTTAGTGCAATATCTCTTCAATGTGTTGTATAATTGATCTCAAATTTGGCACACATGTCTGCCTCAAACATTTATGGGATGGGTTCAAAAATGGTAATTGCGGCAATGCAGCATGACTGCTGCCCTGTATTTGGCAGGTTTTATGTATGAATATCAAGTTTGTCTGATCTATAGGAAACAGGTAGATGGGGACTAGGGTTGGTCCCCCAAAACATGGCAGTCATCTCAAGGTCACTGAAGGTCAAGTTTGCATTATTTCCCTGACTTTGTTGGATTTGTACAAAACTTGGTGGATGTGGTCTACAGTTAGTCCTGAATGACATGGCGGCCGTTTGTAACGTTTTGTAATTTTCCGAGCCTTCTTGGATCCAAACCAAACTTACTGGAGGTGGACTACAATTGATTTTGAGAACATTAAAGTCAGCTCAAGGTCAACATATGTCAAATTTGCATGAATCATGTCAAACAAATTTCAACGAACCCCACTGGATAGGGATTACATTTGTTCCTGAAAAAATAAGGTCAGCATGGGTGACATTTTCCTGAGGTATGAGATTTTCAAACAGAACTGAGATATTTAAATGTGTGCAGTCTCACGCTCAATGAACAATTTCTTTACACCCATGTTTGCCTGACTATACTAACTATGAAAACTATGTTCACTACTCCCAGTTGTCTGATCTTCATTCACATTCTCCTATTTAAAAATATCCCTCTCTATTCATATGCATGTTGCATGGAATATTTAATAACAAATGTTATTGCAAAGTTCTTGACCTACTCGTGATACCTAGTTTCCCACCTTTTCTATCCCAGGTAATCTTATTCCGAGGCACAAAGAGGTCTTTATTCAGAATCCCCTGTTTGTCGGCGTCCGGCTACCAGAAGTTCGCAATGTAGAGCTCCTGGAGAGGAGATTCCCCCAGATCACTGCTCTGTCGGTTTCTCTCATGAAGGTTTGTATTCATCCCAAATGGGACCAAAAGGCAGTCAATGACATCGAGAGGTGGGAAATCAAAGGCCAATGGAAGTGCTGAACATGACTTTGAAGATTATGACTATGTCTCCTTTCAATGAATATATCAAAGGAAAACCTTCTCTCAAACTGTCTTTCAGTCGATGAGACAGTGAAAATGAGTTGGATCCATGATTTGTAATGACATCATGTGGGGGAAGGGGAAGACCTGCTCAGTACAGAGTTCATGCAAAGAAAGACGAACCTGATATGAATAGAAAGGCATTCTTGTTCTAGTCATTATGGGTCAATATTTATAATTCATGTGTGGATACATTGTGGGCGGTTCACCGCCTTCACATGTCTAGTGATCATTCATGTGTCATTCCAGGGCTGTCTCCACTTAGACCCAGAACAGAGGCCCACCTGCGACCAGATCTTGCAGCATGATTTCTTCAGTCGAGATGGGTTCAGCAAGACGTTCCCCGGAGAGCTGCAGGACAAAATCCAGCGAGAGATTGAACAGAATCCCCTCCTGAGATTCCTCTATTCTGATGATAAAGGCGAAGAGGACAAGAGACGACCAAAAAGAACCAAAAAGGTGATATTATAGAGACATCACAAGGATTGTCATGATCAAAGCTAATATGACAGAAGATTGGAAACTGAAATTTTGGGTCTAGACGCCATCTCTGTTACCTTTGCAGTGCTATAGACCCTCAAAGCTTGGTCCATCACACTGATCATGCAGTAGTGTGTGACAGCACTGTTGTATATCACTCTCTTACGTTCCATTATGAAACCTCAACCTCAACGGACCACAAAGTTTCCCTTCGTTTTGCCCACAAAGGTAACTACTGGCATCTACCATCTCACCAAACTAAACTTCCCCTCGCTAGCTATTAGTGAATGAAAAAAATAAAAAATAAATTGCTGAGTTCAACACCAGGTCCCAATTTCGTTATTGAATAGAAAATATTGGAAGTAATCAGGAAAAAGAGAGTTCCAGCTTTTAATCATCATCATTATCATCAGAACATTGCTAGTAATCCATGTTATCATGATTAGGAAAATACACAAAAATTGAAATGCATCCTTCTCTAGCAAAAGTCAATCTCAAAATCCAGAGAGAGGTTGAACAGAATCCTTTCCTGAGGTTTCTCTATTCTGATAATAAAGGGGAAGAGGACAAGAGGCGACCATAACGATTCAAAAAGGTGATATTCAGGGAATGATGGGTAATGGGTAGATATGAGGGCCGTTGCTGCAGAATTGAAACCAGGGTGAGGCCATAACAGGAGGTTAGGAATTCTTGAATTGTAAAATTCCTGAGCTACTGGCAGATGGATGTTGCCTGAGGTCATACTATGGGGTTTTACTACCTCTTGGGCATGCAGTTGGGGGTGCTTTAACAATTTCAACTGTTTATTTGGCCTATCAGGTTAATACATTTGGTAAGACCCCTAAAAGTTATTGAATAATGACATGAGTGGCAGCACATTCAGCAGATATGATTGAAGCCTACTATATATGTATAACTATAAGGCTGCTTTGTGGAATGGCAGGCAACTTAAAGAGGGTGTGTGGAAGCATTTATGTTTTTTAGAATTGAAGAAAACGAAATCACTGATCAGGCCACCAGGCAAGACACTGAAGGCGACACTCATATTAGACTCTTCCTGAACATCCTGTGACATAGTGACATTTTCTCGAAATCTACGGTTCATTCGGAAGTTATAATTCCCAGACAGCAGCTTATTCGATCCGTTTATTGTTACTGTACGTCCATAGGGATCCGGCCATGAGAAGACAGAAAAGGACAGAGAGAGAAGGCGCAAGCCTCCCGCCGAGCCACCGGAGAAGCCCAAGGGAATCGAACACCAACAACCCCAAAAGGAGAGTAGACATCATCTTCCTAAAAAGGTTTTTGCAATTTTATATCATTCACATCATTATTCATACTAGCAGATATACCTGTTTATATATATATATGCATAGCAAGAATTCTGCAAGATAAGGAGTTTCGATATTAACAATTTGACTAAGACATAGCAGTTCATGAAAAAAGTGCATGGCAGCTATGATGGATGGTCAGTCTTACACCAAACAGAATGTGACACTCAGTAGTAGCCATTATTGGTTCATCTCATCGGGATACTTGTTCTTTACCACTGCTTTACAGCAGTTTCAAAGTGCTTAACAGATATCACGGCCAGGGTTCCTTGAAGGTCCTGCAGTGGCTCCCTAAACCTGTATCATACAAATCATTCAATCAAATTGCTATCAAATTATTGGTGACTTGTCAACCTTGCACTTTATAGTGCGCATTTCTTTCCATTCTTCCCTGTTGCGCAGATACTGTGTATTATGTCATCGTGTTTCCCATGGGACATCCCAATAGGACTGCCACATACAGCACACGTTACTGTCCACAGGTCACTTCACAAGGTCCCCAATAATGTCTGTGGGTGGGATAAGACACTAGGGGAGCCAGCAGGCCAGGATTTGAACTCATAACCTTCTGATCACCAGTCCTGAACGCTACTGACGAAGCTAATCCGGTCAAAAAATACTTTCCAGTTATGCCTTGCAGATCCATGTAGATATATAAAAGATTGGTTAATAACCGAACAGACTGTTTCACCCTTAAGCTGCGTTCCATGAAACCGACGCGCACGCCGACGCCGACGCGGGCGGAATGGAATCGCTCCAACGTATTTCCTATTAGGCCGTTTCCATGAAACCGACGCCGACGCGCGCGGCCGCCGAGACTGACGCCGACGCCGACGCGCGCGCAGGCAGATATTTTCGAATCGCTCTTGTCGCGATTTTGTCAGCGCGCGTGCGCGGCGGCGTGGTCTTT
>JAUOBX010455312.1:0-23434 GCA_032360705.1 Eupentacta quinquesemita
AACCCCCCCCCCCCCCCCCCCCCCTCCTCCCCACATATTTGCTTGACTTTGGTATTGTTCAATGGGATGGGTAAGGAGGAATGGTATCACCATTAACAGCCCTGAAACCGATGCTCCCAACTAAGGCAATAATCATACCAAATTCGAACACCGAATTCGAGACCATTATTGGAGGCATTCGCATTCTTCGATGAAACAACGCTTCCTATATAGAAGACAACTTCACTCATTAACTACAATACTCTAGGCGAATTGGTTAACATTGATCAGTCAAATATTACATGGTTCTATTTATTTTCCGAGGGAGGATGCCGTGTGAATAACTCATAAGACGTCTTATCATATCAGACAGTTATTATTAACCAATTCCACCTCCACCTAAAACGGCACGTTAACGCACATTCATTTCACACGCTCCTTGCTGTCATACAGTAAATACAGGGGGACGACACTCATTGGGTATACACACCACGCTCGACGATGAAGCGGATATCTTACTGCTGAGGTAGTTTCTAAAAGTTGCAAGTTCCCCCGGCAAGTACCCATAACAACGAATGTGTTCAGCCTAATTGTACCTCAGTATAGCTCAGTATATTGTTTCAAGATGTTGCTTATGGTCTTCATCATTGGTTCTAGGTTGGAATTTGAACACTTGGAATCTTTTTCGCTGTCTAATGCCATTTTATACAGACAATGTGCATGAGTCGCTAACACTCGATAATAAGTCGAGGGCACGATCAGAGTGCTCATTCATTCTCTGATCAAGAGAAGCAGGCAGGCACTTTGGCAATCCCGAAGACTTAGAGTAAGTATTGAGCACAATTTGAACTCGGATTTGTCACCAATTAATAAATTTATACAGTCCTGATTATTCTTGGATAAATATATCTGAGGACTAAAATCAATTCCTTTCTCCAGACACCTTCCAATTCATCACTTTGGGACACAGCGTCACCCGTTTGAATCATTTGGCATTTAACAGAGGTTTATAGGGACAAAATCTATTTATATTCCTTGAGTTTGGATGTTCGAGAAGATATGAGTTCAATAGACTCTTTACGTCTAAGCGTAGACTACCCCATGAGTGACCTCCTTCGCACTATAGACTGGTTTCCAGTGAATTCAACTCCAAATGTCTACCTCATAATGCTTGAATCACATCGAGGCCTGTCTCATCCAATTATTAGCATGGTTATCGCATCTCTGAGAGTACTTCTTCGGTGACAAGTCTATATAGCAATCCCAAACTCGCGGCTTTATTATATTTGTTAGTGCTATGGATCAGACGTCATTGTCTGGCGTCATGTTGAACATTTATTGAGGGTCCGTGGAAGGGGACAGTTTCATTATTCGTAATGTTGTATTCAACAATCTTCGGACAGAACTGTGTGTTCAACTTCCGGCAAATAAAGACAAATACGAACTTATGAAACTGATGTATTCAGAAACAAATCATAATATTAAGTATCGGCGTGTCATGATGGCGATAGACGCACTTGTATCATCGAGAAAGAGTTAACGTTATTTGAAGATCGGATGGCTCAGTTGGTAGAGCACTGGACTCGTGATCCCAGGGTTGCGAGTTTAAATCACGGCTGATGCGCCCTTGTGCTAGGTGCTGTATCTCCATTGCCTCGTCACATCAAACGTTATTGGGAACCTGTGAGGAGGTTGAGTACAATCAGCACTGAGCTAGTGCGTACCACTTCCTATGATGAGATAAATATCTGTAAAGCGCTTGAGCATGTCACTGACGACTGACGTGGGAAAGAACTATATAAGAGAGTATATATTATCATTTGTATTATTATTATCATTTTTATTATTATTTTCATCATTATTATTATTATTATTATTGTTATTATTATGTATCTTGCAGATACTCCGTCAAGGAATGTGTGAACCTACGGTTATTAACTGCAATTCTCATACATTTTTGAACGTAGGACAATATTCCAGACGCTGTCTGGAAGCAGTGATAGACACCAGACCCGATGGCTCTATATGAGGGATGATGACATTTCGACTGTGTGTGCTTTTTTCATCGGGGCGCGTTAATGTTCACTGCTGCCAAACCAAAATGCGCTGAATTCCCTTCGTTTGACTGATTAATGTTCGTAGATTCGACTGGGATTATTGACATAGATATATTACTGGTATACGGATCAGTTCTCACAGTTTCTTTCAGAGCATCTATGGGCTGAATATTCGAAAGTAACCAGGAAGCCAAATGGCTTAGTGATTCATTGACTCTATACCTGTGACATAATCATATAAATGGGTATGAATACAATCCGAGGAAGACTGATACAAAAATGCACATGGAGACATACATTGAACAGTGTCAAAATCCGGGTAAACCTGGCTTGGATATAGTTTAATATTGATTTACTGGCAAGTGATGTCTTCACTAACATTGGGCCACAATGAAGAAGTACAACATCAGTCATACGATCAAATAGTTATTCACCTAAGGTCTGTGTACACTGTCAACATGTTGCGAAACTTGTGCCAACACTCCTTGTGTAGTGATCCAGATAGCAGGCAGCCGGCGTTCTGACAGCGCATTCGGGTATCTAATTCCGCCAACTTCCGTTACAAACCATGCATTCAAACACCTTTCCCGCATTTTTCAGGCAACATGTTGCCAGTGTGGCGCAACCTGTGTCGGCGACATGTGTCTAGTGTGCACAGGGTCAGAAATTGTGTGTCATGTTGTGTCAGCAACAAGTTGATAGTGCACACAGGTCTTAAATCCGGCCGTGAAGACATTCTACAAAGAATAATTTGTGACTGGCTCCATATATCGGTGGTAGTCGGATATCACCAACGCGGTTTGACATATTCCTGGAAATTATGCTGTCACGAATTACCGGTCCTCTAATATTATTGGAGGACTGGCTAGGAGCGAGAATGAACTTGCCAATTTTGTGAGTTGCCCGGATGACGGATTGAACAAATATGAAAATGGACTAAAACTGGGTACAACATTTTAGGTATCTCGGAACCTAGTCAGAGCTGCATTGACAACAGCAGCACTAGAATAGATGAAACAATTCCCTAGTACGTCCAAGTAAACCCACGACATGTAGTTGTACTGTCGATCTATCTGAACGTTCGTGAGTCATGAACTTTCACAGGAGATCTGCCAAAAGAAGATCCAGGCATGTTAATGAAGTGTATCAACAAATCCTGCCTATCACCCAGGGCAGTTTAAAAGAGACACGAGCAGACAGAGAAAGTGATAAGCTGTCGATATCGGAAAGTTGACCGACACGAGTTTCGCCACGAAGCAGGCCTCTGCCCATGACTGACAGAAGAAGTATAAGCGGATGATAATAACACTATTTAGGCGTCCATGACACAAATATGCAATAAATAAGAGACTTGGTCACCTTAAAAGAGAAGAAAATAGAGCAATAACCAATGAAACATGACGACCGATCTATCACATGAAAGGGTAACTGGTTTTCGTCAAATGTGCGGAACTCATGAATGACTATATTTTTTCTTCTCTGCGATGCGTGAAAATCAGTCAGGCACAAGTGGGCCACACTGGGAAGATATTCCGAACCACCGACCATGCATGAATAGTTCATTGATTAGAGTGCATCAGATTCCCTGTGCTGTACAGATATAGCTGGAGTCGATATGATAGTGATCAGAGATTGGAAATGACAATATTCGGTAAATTTTATGTAACCTCACGCTAGCGTCAACTGATGTACACTGTGTCCGCAACGGTGTAGTTCAATTATGAATACGTAACGTGCCTAACTTGTGAACGACCATAACAAAATGTCATGCCATGGAAGAGTGATAAACTTCCCTTTCGTCACGGAATTTTACGACCACGGGTCACATTTATGTGGGTATCACAGTCCTATTAGGGATGTGGACGTATTGTTATTCTCATTTACATTATATGTTATGGATTGATTGACATGATGATCGAAACAAATTCTGACACAGACCAATCGGATCGGGTTTAGTCAAAACAAATTTTCGGAATGGAAAGCCAACTTGATACATATATTGTAACATTGCTTCCGCGGAGCGAAGTCAGTGGAGTGCTTGCAGTTTTGTGACGTAAACAGGTGTTCAAACTGATGCCCAAAGTTCAGACTAACCAGGGGGCATACATTTGTATCATGTTATTCTCCATAGTGAGTGTGACTGAATACCGCTCAGCGATCAAGAATGTAAGGACAGTCAACAGTGATTACGTATTATCAGTTATACCCATGCATCATGTGAGGCGCATCCTTCCGCCCCTAACAACGTCCGACACGAGACTGGTAGTGTTCAACAACAATTATCGCGCAATCCATTGGTACGGATGCGTATACGGTATACTGGTATTTGTCAGGAGAGTATAAACCTGATGATAAGATAAAGAGGTCATGAATATATACCATATTCCGAGTATTCAATCTGCTCCATGCGTCATTTTCGCCGCATAAGTAAGCATAGTATATCGTCCAACTGGATGCGTGTTCTATTTTATTTGCTCTATATTCTTGATAATGACACGACTTAACTGTAGTCGTGATCAGTATAGAGGGTAACCGTGTGGACTGTCTCAGTTACGCCAAGCACATAATTTAGGATGTATTGATTTGGTACCATTCCGTTGAAGATGATTGACATGTGGCCTGGTCCTGACTCACGCACACCATCAGTTGGAATATGGCGATATTTTCTCTTTTATTGAATAATTCCATCAGTTTTTTGGAAGTCATAAATCGAGGTAAATGAACCAAGCAGTTTCTGCATGAGACTGCATCTCATCTCAAACCTCTAAAACTAACGAGAGCTTCACACTCTATTCGATATTCAACGGTAAATTAGACTCGGATAGAAATCCCGTTTGTCTAAGGGAATTGTAGCGTGCGAATCCAGTCGAGTGAACTACATGCTGAATTGACCCAGTTCCTCAGTTCATTTGTGCATAATAATTTTGGCCAGCCTCGGTGCATTCGACTTGGGACCCAGTGAAAGATCACTGAGCAATGACATACAGTAATGGACATAAGTTTGTAATAAAGGCAGGGTAAACAACATTAAGACTCCGCTGTTCGCTTAATTAGGCCTCATATCCGCCTCAAACGTGTGCCAGACTCTTGTTGGCATAACTGTGCCTTGGCAAACACTACTCACAAATCGCGTCTGCCTATATTCGAATACAAGTTATAAGTTTGAAGTCAAGGCAACATTTTAATGAACAGACATGAATTTACCGGTTATGACTCTCAGCTCATAATGCGAACATATTTCACAATGCTCGTGGAATTATACAGATTCGAAGCTTTGGTTTAGATATAGTTTATTGCCTTCAACTGTATTAGTTTATTCAGCGTACTGAGTGGATGTTGCCTTTATGTTAGGAATTTCATTGGTATACGGACGCGGATGCGGATTTGATTTGAATTTTTCACGAATTGTTTTTTGTCAGAAGGGAATAAACTTGATGGTAAGATGGACAAAACAAGAATACATGTATGAATAGGCATAAACGGCTTTATAAGACGGACATTTCAATGAGTACCTCCACCGCAAGAGTACAGGAGGTTCGGTATCTATTGAATGCGTGTTCAGTTTCATTCGAGTTATTGTGCGATGCCATAGAAAATGACTGCATATTTGCTAACCGAATACAGTTTATTCGTACATTTGTCTTGTCTCCAATCTGAAATAGTTCGAGTTTAGCTCATCCGCATGACTGAATTTCTTGATCAACGCTCTATCAATTGCAATAATAGTGACCTCCGTCTCTGCCTATTATTTTGTGTCGTGTATAATGTGTCGTTACGTGCCAGACTTGCTGAAAGGTATAACAACGTCATTTTGATACCAGCCTTTTTATCAGCTTTATTAACAAACTAGGCCTGATCAACGGTGCGTATGTCATGATTTCGCAACGGACGACGGACCCACAACAGCAGCAAGCTCAGTTTTATATATAACCTTGCATCTGACAATGTATGCTGTTAATTGCATTCGCTAGTGCGCTAGTCATATATATTTAATTACACAGTGATAATGAAGCAAGTTAAATACCAATTTAGTTTGGCCTCCATGAAACCACGTCATTTGGTACCAGCATTTCACGATTCTCAACCCAGTTTCCGTTGATTATAAATTTTCGGTTTTGTAACGAAATGGAACAATGATATGAAACATGTTTTGATGGATCCAATATTTCATATCATTACATAAATCTATATTAAGACTTACACTCATGGCACGAAAACATGTCTAAAGATTAAGCGCTCGGCTGTTCTGCCCGTATCCAACGATGTTCTATGAATAGCCTATATGTGATGGAGTGATACTAACAATAACCTGTCTGTTTTAGAGTTATGGTCAGGGCCTAAATGTAGCATCTGTCACACATGAACACTGAGCATTTAGAATTCATAACTTACTTACTTACTAGGTCGACCACAGCCGAGCTCCAGCACGCGTCCTCCACTCATCCCAGAAGAAACTAATCGTTACAAGCATTGTCTGAATATTGAAAAACCTATTATATTTAATGGGCAGGGCATTAACGCCCGTATTCTATATCATATCACAGTTGAGAACATATTTCGTCAGGATATCGTACGACTTCCATCCGGGCAATTTCAACCTGAACTATTCGCACCCGAAGGTCCGAAGGTTGGACCCGCAACCTTAGGTCAGAAGAGATTGTAGGCGGGAAACTCTCTGGTCACGTTTTGCTTTACTTTAGGAATCACGTTCTTTCTTTTCTGCCCTGAGAAAAAAACGACCACCGACCTTTCTTGCAATAACATTTATCATAGGATTGCTAACTATTAGTAATGCACTTCATTCTCTCAAGTACCAATCAGTAGAGTGGGCCAAGAGCTAAAGTAGTACCGGCAAGTCGGCGCACGATAGATGGAACTGCTCTCGTTGGCGCCTATAAGTTGATTTAGGTCAGTGAGTATCATTAACAGTTACTACTGTATTGACTTATTAAGTACTTCGTGGACTCTTGAAATGCCAAAATACCAAAGAGAAACAAAAATGTCCGCTAATTACCAGGGTTATTGGCAACAGGTCAATGCCCGTGGGCGAGTTATGTGATCAGAAGTCACTCCTCATGACATTTCATTCAGTTTGAAGGTTTGTCGACTCTTCACAAGTTTGTTATAATTATATTAAAATAATTATTAAGGTAATCATCACATGATAGTCAGTTCATAACTAGATGACTGTGAACATTCATCATCGTATTAGAGTAATTATTATAGTAATGGTAATAATGGCAATCCCCTAGGCAGAGGAACTGTGAGTCAGATTATGTTCATTTTCATATCCATCCCAAATTAGCTTTTTGCAGTGACAGAATGTATTAGTTAAAAGGTAATACCACCTATATTATTAACGTGCATATTCGATCAGTTTTAATTCTCGTTGGACATTCAGTATCACGCGATGCGGATGTTAATAACAGCAAAATTAAATTGGGTGACATTAATATGTTAGTAGCCTGTCTCAGGAAGAACCATTTGTAGGATGAGATCATGTAGGTCAAACACCAAGTGACGATACCCAACTATACGGATATACAGAGTACATATGTTCATTCACGCTATATGTACCTCTATATAACCCTTGTAACTCCGTGATGCCTAATCCACACAGGGCACGATTTGATTAATAATTGACGAAAAAGTACAAATCGTTGGATACTGGTGAACGAAACATACATCACTTTTTATATGTATAGAGATAGAGTACTACATCATGCGCATTTTTTATATCAGGTTTGAGCAACATATTTCCAGGCGAGGGATATTTTCTTCTGCATGGTTGAGGCCAAAACAGGCTAAACTGTCTCCCATGATCAGGGTATTTAAAACAACACTGAGTGGTGAATACATTAGGCATACTATGATATAGCCTGACGGCAAATTTGAAGAAATTGTGTCAGAACTATGTACGTTAGGATCGTAATGTAATGTTTGTGTCACCTGACCTGTACACACGGGTATACACGAAGTCTGCTGTACACACCAAACGTGTATCCACCGGAACACACCACAGTAGTGTTCAGTATATTTGGCTACGAATATCTGGCTAGATAAAAAATAGAATTGATTTGGCACAGTCCTGAATGCCTTCGCCGAAATCTGGTGAATGACGTTGAATGGCAATAACTGGCTCTCTCCATTCGATAGATGAACAGACATGTTACCCATAAATATTGTTAGGTTTGTTCACTGAATTGATAATGTGTTGTTGTGACCTATTTGTCTGTGACCTTTTTCGTATGTCAAACTGATCGGAATAGGAGGGACAATCTCGTGGTATGCAGTACTGTGCTGTTACAAAAAGATTCACTCATGTTATAGTTAATGTCATCACTGTTTCATCAGCATACTTTGAATTATAGTAATGTCTATGTTCTAAGGGTGGGACAGAAAGCGTCGGGAGCACACAAACGTCGCGCTGCTATTGCTTGGAAGGTGTTATGCTTTCTACGTTTCAAACGAAATATTTTAGGCAGCTGATACTTATTTTAGTAGTCCGCAGTATTCATTCCATCATTCCGAAGAGGATTCAAGCTAGTTATCACTGGAAAAACATTAAATCCTGTCATTCAGCGATTGACCAAAATTATTTTACACTTACTCGAGTGTACGTATTGAAGGCACGGCTCCCGCACGCTTCCAATGAATTTGGGTCTTTCCGTAACACGTGCCATCTCAGGACATGTTATAGCTCAGTGGTATAGTTAGAATACTATGTTATGAATTCCACTGTTGGCCAGCGATTAAATTGATGACCACATCACGAGTATAGCTATCGTAGAGTATCATATGTGCTGAGTCTTTTACCACTCTTAGGAAGCAGTTGAAGACACATTATGCTACCCCTCCTATATCCTAGAAATGATTCCACGTATTTATAGACATCATGCAAATGCATCGTTTCACATATCATACGTCTTATAATTTTTCATATCCCAGTGGATAATTTCCATTGTGACCCGTTGCTAATAGCATCAGGTCGTATACCCAACTAGTCATTAATAACTCCAACTATGACTAATCTATGTTTTGTTATGACGGGACGCCAGTACAGACAATGTACAACACTATCTGTTCAGACACTGAACAACACTTTCCGTAAACTGCGTCATAGTCGTGTCGTCGTAGTTACGTACCAATACAGACACAAGCGACTACCAGCGTCTACCCGTAGAAATCAAGAATATCAATTTGGTATGGGGTTAACGATCCTTAAGAAATTTTAATTTCGATTCGAATCGTATATGTAATTCTATCTTTCCCCAACGAAGCTCTCGTAGCTTACTTTCATCATGTTAACCCTGTGTATTGGTATGATCAAAGTCATAGTAATTCGAACTCCTACGTTTTTAGCTTTTGTAAAATCAAATGTAGCCAACACGTAAAATAGTAGACGGCGTTAGGCTACAACGTCATTAGCCCAACTGTTACCGGGATAAATTTCGGACGGAAATGTCCCTAATGTCTAACTGAATATACTAAAACCTATTGAGAACGTACCCTTATAATGTAATAATGGGTTGTAGTTATAGGTTTGTGCTGTTGTATCTGTTTCCGTCGATTTGGGTTTATTTCTTAGGAGTATTTTCCCGAAGTTGTACGTGTTCACGAAACCACGAAACATTCCAGTTGGCGCTTTAATGAGAACTACTATGAATACTACGATCATTCTTCTTACTATTATTATTATTATCGTGTTAATAGAACTGGTAAAAAACGTGAACGTGAGAAGGATCACAATAAATGTATCAACCGTTAGCAACGACGAAAATGCAGACAACCCTAGTACGGAACACTTTGTGCTATATTACTTAGAGTCTAATAATCAGCGCCACAACTTGCGGTGCACAATAGTGGAAGATTTGACTTCACTTAGAGGCCGCCCTTTCTGTTCTGGTAAAATATTTCTGATGATTGGGATGATAGCAGAGACAATGTCCAGGGACGAAGCTATATGAGTTAATGAAAAATCAGTGAATCATCCAGTTAATATAATGACTAGCTTCAAAGACCTTTGGTGGTTTCGTTGGACAAGAGTAATGTAATGCAATTTGATGTTCAAGCAACGTCCTAACAACTTAAATCAAACATACTGTTCCGCATTAACTGCCTGTTATCCATTATGCCATTCCCCTCGGCAAATCTCATTCCATTGTCTTTCGCTGGATTAAATTACTGTACACTGCGTCATCACATGCATGCCCATGGGCATTGCAGTATACACAGTCGACAACCACTGACTACGTTTATGCTGAGCCTAATGAATCAATTCAATCCTTGTCGACATATCTCACAGAAGCGATTTTTCCCGCAGGCGCGAAAGCCCAAAGCATTAATCGGAGTGTTCCATCACACCGATAGTCTTGTTCACGGGTGCGGAAGAGACACCCCATTATTGGATATGCGCGTGCATCCTGGATCTTCGATGACATTTAATGCATATTTAAATACAAACATGGAGATGACGTCCAATTTCCTCTTTTCGTAATAAGGAAGCGTGTTGGGACAGAGATGACGTTCCTTGCAAATGAAGGAAGAGACAGGGTTTCACTACTGACGTATCTGGATATGGGAGCAATATAATTGCTCAGCATCAGGCGATTTGCTAGTATGACGTTCCATTGGAGATTGTTGTTTTTCCGAAATACTTTGATTGGAATACCAATACTAGTTTGACTAAGACTGGTCTCTCGTATCTATAATTGTGTTTGTGTTTTACACTAATTATACTGAATTAGGTGGTCCCTCCCATGTTGGGGATTCTGGGTTGTTTGTACTTCCAGCAGAAACCTTTGCTCGTGAATATCACGAAGAAGGACTTCATGATTTGTTAACAATTCTCCTAGAGAATCACATACTTGTATTCTCCAAAAGTGAATGTTTTTCCTTACATTTTTTGTATTTCCTTGTGGGACCTTGTATTTGTTGGTATTGTTTGTTTTCTAATCTGTCCATCTCAAATATGGTGTATGTTACCTCCACGGAGGATATACATTGAGCGTCTTCACAACAAGTTACCCAAACAATATTGTTATGTCTGTTATGTCACATCAACCAAGGCCGTTTCGATTTACCACAATCTGTGTCTATTAAACTGCACGATAGTTTTCTCCAGCTTCCGAATAAGAGCTTGTGAATAATGACTGAATAGTCGACTGAACGCTAATTCCAGCTAATTGATGTAACACTCGAACATGAATGACAGATGCTGGAATAACCATGTTTTCAGAAGATATACTGTTGAGTCAATACGATTTTGCTTCAATCTGTTGATGCTTGAAGGTGCAGTGACTGCTGGTTAATCATTCCAATAAAATGAACCAGGCCTACATTTGTCTTCTCCGGATGGTTTTATTTGAAACGCAGAGTGAACAATAAAGCGAAACATAACGTGAGTGGGAGTAGTCTTGTAGCATTTGAATCGGTGAGTGGATTACTGAGCGCGAGAACCTTCTCCAATAAGCACATCCGATGCACAATGTATCGGAAGGTATTTTCCGAGTAGCTACTGCTATTGGAAAACTTTGATTATCGACTTCTCTGGGATTGCGATTTGTGTTTTTGGTAAATTTGAGTTGAATATTGTTAGGTAATTTAACGAGTCCTGAATAACGGAGTCCTGAAAAAACATGATTGTAAGTAATGTTAGGAAGTACTGGGAATTGCAACTTGTTGAAGGACGATAATGATATCGACAGTTTTGTGTATGATTTCCGTTCAGAACGAACGCATGATTCGATCATGATGGGATTATACAACCACCAAATTTCATCAGAATGAGTCATGATAGATCAGGAGTTATTGTACCTCTTCAAATAGGTTATACTAGTGGGTTTAATACGCGAAACAAATGTAAACCTGCGAGTTTGAACAAAGTGACTGACCCTGTATGTTGCACAGTATCGCCAATACCACGATTTGTTTTCAAGTGATGACCCTGAGTGACAAAATCTTCTTCGGCTCTAATCTTCGTAAATATCGTAATAGACAGAACACCTCAAATGACAAAAGCGTGTAAATCTTCCATTCTTCACTTTTGCGCTTAAAATACGTAACCAGACGCCAGCATTTAATGATGGACCAATCTATTAAGCGAGGTTTGTGAATTTCAGCCATTTGACAAATACATAGGAATACAATACATGTTCATTCGTTTATTATTCTAAATAAGCCCGTACTCTCAGATAGTACATCCACACCAGCAAAATGTGTATCTACCACAGCACGACGTCCATATTAAAGTTGACCTCACAATTACAGCGGATCAATAGGCATGACATGAGATGATGAGACTGAAATTGAATTCTGGTTAAAGTGTTCAGGACAAAACTCTATGCCTATAATCTGTTTGGGCAATCGATGGACATCGTGCAAGTTATCTATATTGTTATTATTATCATCGGAATATTGGAAGATGGGACTCTGATCTCATCGCATAGTCATAAGTTAAACCAGATCTGGGCCAAACGTACCTTTATCTGAACTAATGATTCTGGTAATAATATAGGGCGATTAAGATGCTGATATTTAAATTTTATTTTAATTTGCATTCATAGCTGTAACACATCTCTACTACAGCTGCTACTGTCTTCAGAGACAACCTGCACACAGCTGACTAAAATATAACCATTGTCTGCGAAGTTTTGCCCTGGGATAACGACAACGACGTAAGTTCTGTGCTCCCCCAAAACAAATATAGGACAGATACACACCCAAGTTAATTGTACAGAGCATTCTAGTGTTTATAGGGTTTTCCGACCTGGAAATCCTAATTCCATGATGTACTCTAGTAAGTTCTTCCGACCAATTGGATATCTGATATGAGAAAGTTACGTACTGCCCGAGTAATCCATACAGTGTCAACTCGTCAAGAATAAATCCCCGAAAGCACAGGTGATCTGGGGGCGATGACTTACTGGGATACGTCGGATTAATTCGTTATACGTCATTGTTAACTACTGTCACTTTAAACTGTATTCACAATGTGGATCATATTACACATATCATACTGTGATGGATATACAACAGCTCCCTGCACGATGTAATTTAAGGATAGGCCTACTACTTGCTGTATTAAGGCAATTAATGCCTTCCACACAGGCTGACAATAATTATATATGTGAACATTTCATTAGCCACAAAAAAACACTGTTATAGCTACGGGTTGGTAGTATGTAATATATTACTTCATGCATCGCATTCTCCAATATATCAGGGAGATGTGGCATGTGACAGGGTGAAGATGTGGGCAAACGTATACGCAGTCTGAACGGGATACCCCTGGTGGCAATGCTTACAACATTGAGAAAACACCATGATGACTGGCTTACGAACGTCCTGTGAGATTTATTGAGAGTATGGCAACGTACCATTTTCAACTACACAGCTACATGATCACCATGTGTATGGCTAGAGGGACACATCGGATAAAGTTGTGCGAGTCATCGTGTACTGCCTTCACGTTAAACTGTATTCGCTACGTGGATCATATTATATCATGATCATGCCGTTATGAATTTATAATAGCATCTTGTCCGATACTCCTTACAGTAATGAGGCAATTAATGCATTCCACACAGGCTGATAATATATGAGCATAATAACCATCACCTGGTATTGTCGCTACGTATTGTTTGTTCGTTTGTTTTCATTGATCCTTCCTTGCGGGAACTCGGCAGGATTCCTATTGGAATATTATCGCCAAGTGGGCAGTCCAGGGGCCAGTTTCGTGCAAACTTACGCACAAGTTATCGTCCATAACGTCCATGTTCACATATTAGTACTGTAATGGATTACTCCATTCATTGTATTCTCTAATTTCTCAGTGGGATATGGCAGTGTGTACGATGTGGGCAAAATCAGTCGGGAGGTATATTCCCTGATTGTAATGCTCACCGCATTAAAACACATCACGAAGACTGGCTCACGAACGTTCTAGTATAAGTAAGTTCTAGTATATGTAGGGTATAACGGTGTAATGTGCTCACAACATTACAAGACACACAAATGACGGGCCCTCGAAGGTTCTGTGAGGTTCATTCAAAATATTATGACAACGATTGAATGTAACTAGGCATCTACCTCATTAACATGTATGTGGCTAGATACAGTGCGTGTGTCAGTGCGTATATGTGGACCAACGCATAACTGGTCTGAATGGAGAACTCCCCGATAACGATGCTCATAGCATTAACATACACCGTAATGACTGGCTTACGAACGTTCTGTATGGTATTATGACATCATATTACAAGGCTACATATACATCTAGGCACTGAGTTACATATTTACCATGGACATGGATAATGTACTTATATGAGGTAGGCCCCATATCATTATGGACTAGACCATGATGTAGTGTCTTCCTCATTTTGTTTATGTTGTACAATATATGGCAATCAGGCGAAGTGATATTGAGTCAACGCAGACAAGTGCCTCAGGAAAGAAAAGAGTCCCTGAAAATATGCCCCGGACGATGAAAGATCAACGTTGAAAGGTTCTAAATCTTCCTAGATCCTCTAATGAAGTGCTGTTGGAATATGATGTGCATATCGCGCCTTATTGCTTACCATAAGCTTATTCAGCAAAGCCCTAGTCACGCGTACGTAACTGAGAAACGTGGCGGACAACTGAATAATCAAACTACCAGGTATTACCAGCTAACTCAAACATCTTTTCGTGAAGATGGAAATGATCATAGTATATAATGAAATTAATGGATTAAATGTGTTACGACGAATGAGTCTGTAACACTTCGGACGAAATTGATACGTGAAACATACAAGAAACATAGATAGATAGTTAGCAGGTAGTCTTGATTCAAAGCACTTGTGGACATTTTTACTGTGATCGAATAATGCTGGTTGACAGTCCAACAACAAAATGAATTATATCCTACTGACAAAGGCGTGAGTTCTATTTACTGAGTGATTCAAATATTGTGAGGAAGTTGAGATCATAAAGTAATTTAGAATGGTAGGTGTGATACTCTAATTGATTACGCTACATTGGGAAATGACCTATGGCCAATTCCTCTGAGATTTGGAAACTAATTAAACACGTAATGTTGAATTTGTATAATTCCACGTTAAAAATATATTTAAAATGAGTGCATGTTATGAAAGCAAAATATATAACACCCGTTTGTGCCTGCTGGGAGAAGGCCGTGTCTCAATGATGTAGGCCTGTCAAAATACGTCGAGTTATTACATATATTGAGAGAATAGACTAAGCTGCCTAAGAGTCATGTATATAAGTTATTTTCTTCAGGATACCACTGATAAAGAAAGGAGGACATGAATGGCTGTAGCATGTAACTCCGTTGAGCTATTGTATTTTATGTGTCCGAATTTGACACATATTGAAATTGTTCAACCTAGATATCGGTAATAGTTCGTTTTCTCAAGAGTACCTGTATTGCACTCACTAATGTATAATAAGTTTAGTCTAGTTTTGTATTCAGCTCTCCATGTTTCTTCACCAACGTATCCGTTCAAATTCAGCCACGGACTGAATTTCCTCAAAGTCAAACCTTCATGCCCCATTGGCTGTGAGAGGAATGGAACTCGGTGTACGTCCTAACATAGAACTCTATTGACCTAATCCATGTGGACTTTAGATAGAATATACGCCTCTTCGGGAATGTTAAATCGTTTGGTTTTGCCTGCGGTACAAATCGTGTCTTAGCATTTCCTTTTGGTTCACTGTCCACTTCAGCATTTTCTGGATAAGATGAAGCTACGAAAATACAATAAATCACACTACCAACCGGAATGAGGATTCTACATGCAAGCAACGAGTATAGGAAAGTATATTTGTGGCTTGGGTAAACATCATTCACTCAGCGATCTTGAAGGTAATTGGTAATTCTATATAATGATGGTGAATACTAATTGCTCGTAGAATACAGGTTAAAGCTATTATCACATGCAATACATAGTTTGTGCTATTGAAGCGTGTTTCGTTAATTGAATGTACGCCAAATACACTCTGAAATACGTTCGCCAATAAAATGACCAGTTTGCCCAACGCTGGTTCCGTATTATACCACATGGTCGTTATGGGACAATTTCCTTACCCAGTCCGGTTGATGATTGACCAATTTGAGTAAGCATTGCCCAGGTTGGGTAAAATATCTGTTCAATGACGAGCATGCGGTAGCCCTTTACGTGCCCAGATACTTTTAGAGTACATGTTTTCTAAACCGGATTGTGTTTATTTGACGTTGCGGCAGTATCGTACGCAGACATCTGTCATGGGGGGTTTTGGGGTTCTCAAAATTTAGTAAAAATAGCTTCCACCCTCCCCCCTGCAAAATGGTGAAATGTGTGGACCCCAAATCACCGAAAATAGCTTCAAAATCAGTGGAAAAAATATTTGTTTGCAAAAAAATCTCCAAAATCTTGGGTCGTACGCCCCTGTGTTGCGGTGTACCTAATTGGGCACATTCAGGCCAGAAGTTTATTCCTTCCTCCCTTTTAAATGAGACCCGTATCTTACGCTGACATTCACTTTCAATGATACTCGAAAAAACGTCGCAGCAAACTTAATGCCCTCCGGCAAGAACCTTGAACTGGATACTGGACAACGCTCCTGGTAGGAGCCAGACGACATGATGACATGTTTTACTTCACAATGCAAAGTAAAATGTTTTTGAAAACCCAAGTTTACAGAAAATAACATTGTGTTATTACGCATCTGAGAGATCTGAGAATAAAAGGACGCTACACCAACAAGGTTGTTGATATATAAAATGACTTACCCAAACGCATAGAGGATGATGAGTAGTTGTACGATTCGGTTCACTGCTCCGGCCTTCCAACTTTTGATCTGTACCATTTTTGGTGTGTCATAATCGAAGAAGCTTTCGCTCAAAAGATTTCCAAACCTTCTAAGTTTCCTAGACGCCGTCATTTTGCTTGATATTATCCGAACACTCTGCGTGGGGAAAAATTATATCCGATCGATAAATGAGTCGAAGATAATTACATTGATGCGTGAAATGATACTCGAGTCTGATGCTGTGTATTGTGCTGATTATCGATACATTTATAGGGAAATGTTGGCTTTCAATGTATCTTCAAGTTGACAGATGCATCGACAAACGGTAGGCTACTTGCATTCAGTTAGGCTACCTGTATTCCTCGTCGCGGATGGCCAGTCGGCTGTGATTTGTCTTGCTGCAAGCGGAAAGATACGGGTACAGCATATCAATATCCGTCGTAAGAATATATTTCCAAGAATACACCTACGTTTCATGTTGTCATGTCAGTAATCAAGAGCTATGTCATAAACTATAGGATACGATCGTTTATATTGATATTGTATTTTTACTTGTACCGAATTACTAACATGATGAACAAAAATCACGATTCATGAAGATAAACTTCATTCTAATTCCTTTGGCTCTTTATCCGTTCACGAAACATTCCCAACGTCTAGTAACGTTAGCAGCGATTACTTTGCTACCCCTGTTGTCAGAAGTAGAAAGAGAAAGAGGTGATCTAAAACACCAAGCATATAATCCCTCGATGAAACAATGATGTCATAAACTAAACACATTGTCATTTTTCCAGCACGTAACGTATCCCAATTGTTAGGACTCGCAATATTCGCAAAAAATCCACTCTCTTTCTGCAGTCTTGTTAAGAATTTCCCCGCCGTCTCCAACGATCAAAGTTGCTTTAGATCTCAAATAATCCCTAGAGTCCAGACTGAGCGATGAGCCATCCGACGAGTTCTCGGCACTGCTTCCAGCGCGGCGTTAATCTCTTTTTAAGCTGGTTTCCCTCCGTCAATGTTACTAATCTCCTTATTACTCGGGTGCGAGTCGGTGATGTCTGCCGGCAGCCAATCGTGTGGCGAGGAGAGTGACTTCGCACACGACCAACGCTGTACTTTTAATATCGCGCTAGCAGACTTCACTTCAACAGGTAAATTGATGCATAGGCTTCCGACCATCCGTTTGGTTTGAGTGAGAGTGTCAACAGAACGTGCGACAGTGACGATGTCTCGGAAAGCCGCGTGGGTGGATTTGCTAGGACGGATTAATTAATGAACATCTGTCAGAATATCACCAGAATAATTAATTCGAAATGTTATGGCTCTACAAAAGAGTTTCTCTAGCAGATCTAAAGAGTTCGTGTTTGACTGTTGCTCAAATGACGAGAAAACAGGGCAATGCTACATGGTATGCTTCATCCACATAACAATAATGGTAACAGTTACTACATATGTGGCACAGGAAACGGGAATGGTTCATTTTCGAACCGTAAATTCGTTTGCTGCATAATTAAAACCGGAATGACGCCATCACAGATTTGGAAAGCGCGAAGCATAGCCCATGACGTTTGTTTCAATATCTTGGTAGGATAATAACATTATTATATATCCATTACAGGGAACCTACACTCCCATCTGTGATAATTTGTTCATTCTCCCGAAATCGTGAAGTTTCCCACTTCAAGTCAACAAACTCCGCAGTGTAAAATGGTTGAATTATCGATTTGTTAAAGTAGAATGGTTTATATGTGAATGGTTCACAGCAATGAATTACATCGTTCTAGATATTTCTGACAAGAAATAAAATACACACCAACATCTGCTTCAAGTTACTCTCAATGAGTAGTTTTAAATTATTCACCATGACAATATTCTCCAAACGACTCACATGTATAATAATATCACACTTCATTTCCTCGAATGGAGAAAACGAGGTCATAATTATATACAAAACACTTTGGAAGGTACCTCACGTACTGATTACGATCTTTCGCCATTCGTTAAGAGAGAGATTAGGAGAGGAGCGGAGAGAGAACAATTGCAATAAGTGATTCAGCTATGGGTGGTGCAAAATTGATTTTGACCTGAGTTTTCCCTTAGTTTGAGGATAAGGATGGCAAGCTGCCAATGTTTTCAGATGGGAAGCTTCGAATACTCCACGACTGCACTCTTATTACACTATTTCATGAGGAAGTATCAGGAGAAAAATATCACTGAATTGCTACCGACCATCATCCTTCTATCTTGCTTTTTTATTTCTTCTCTGAGGTACTTTGCACTGTTCCATATAGTTATAATAAGAAATAAAAACGATCTGAAATGTGCTTAGTGAAATGTTCAAATGAGTGCTTCTGAAGTTATCACCATGACAATATTCTCTGAACGACGCACTTGTATAGTAACTCCAAACCCCATTGCTCTGAGTAAAGAATACAATGTCATGATTATATACAGAACATTTTGAGAGGTATCGTACGTACAGATCATGATCTTATGTCATCCGTTAAGAGAGAAAATACGAGAGATTGCGAAGAGAGATTACGCCGTGGGTGGAGGGAAATTAAGATTGATCTAAGTTCTTTCTCAGTCTCTGAGGTTCAAGATGGAAAGCTCCGATTACTCTTAGATGACAAGTTCCGTATACCCTTGGACATTTAGACGGCAAGCTCCAAATACTCTACAACTGTACTCCTCTTGAGCTCTTTGATGATATCGATAAGAAAGCATTGGGATAGAAAAATTAACTAGTAAATTGCTACCGATCATTTAGGTATTCTTACCTACTTCTTTTCTAATATATCAATGCTCTGGAGATAATAATTTTAGACAGCAATTTTAAACTCCTTTCTTCTTTGTTCTAGAATACAAGGTCATAATTATAAACAAAACACTTTAAAGGTTCCCGTACGTAACGATTACAATCTTATGTCATTTGTTAAAAGGAAAATACAACAGGAACGGAGAAGAAACACTCGCAATAAGGGATTTCGCTGTGGGTGGTGGGAACTCGAGATGGACCTTAGTACTTCCTTGTGTTGATTGAGTGACTCTGCTTTGTAGAGCAGTATAATTTCGAGACAAGCAATCCGTAGTGGAGATGTGTGTTACCACAGTGTATGCTTGCGAGCTGAACGAATGTAAATCAAATTAGAAGGTGTTGATACATTGGTGGAGTGAACTGTGTGGCCATTTCACCAAATTGCGATATACCAGAACGAACAATAACCAGCCAGAGATGTTATTTTTGTTATACTAAATACGAGATCAATAAACGTTCCTGAATATACTACTGTAATGAATTGTTGCATTATTTATCATTTGCTTTTTTCAATACGTTGAGGGAGAAGTGGAGTGATGTCACATACACAGCACCTGTGTGACTTAGCCTATACAACATACATTGTATGAAAGTCTACACAGCCGATCAGATGACAGCAGTGTAGATCACGGTGAGCTAGTCAGATCTATCAAACTAATTATACTAATATATATATTTCATTTTCCTCAGGAATGATTGGATACACTTCGATAGAAACGGTCCACGGACCGACTTTACATGAGTATAATTCAATTTAAAATAACACTAAAATATGTGTTTACCATTGTGGACAGATATGTTTTTATACTGGCGAAGTGGTAAAGAACAATAACGCCAAATAGTATGTATGGAGTATGTTGGAGGAGTATGATGAAGTACTACACAACACAACTGCTGGGTACAACACGTGTGTTATAACAGATTCACACAACGTTTTGTATTTGGTACAAAACGCGGAATATGTGTGTTATCTACACAACTGTCGTGTACTCTGCTACACAAGTAGTGTGGATGAGCACCGGCAGTGGGAGTGGGAGTGCTAAGATGATTTCGAGGCGGGGATGTACTAATTCAAACTCGCTTCCGGAACTGCCATGCATCTCTGTCAAATATTGTATAGAATTGTACACCCGTTACTGTGCATATAACTGTCACGATCGGCCATGAGTAGCTGGTCTGTGGTGACTATATATCAGGTCCTATTTCTGATTTAATTACTCAACTGAGCATCAACAATCCAAGCTGGGCTGCTGGTATAGAGAAATACACAATAAGGCATGTCTGCGTGTTGAGACTGTTTGAACGAGTACACTGCTGAGTGTGTATGTAACAGGCAGTCACGTTTGACGATGAGAAGCCTATTAAGGGGAAAAAGGAAAGTAAATATGACGTCAGTATATGCGTATTTTAGCTGGTCTGTGATGCGTGTTTAGCAACACGAGAGTTGGCCATCATCCCGTGCTACTAATAATATATTTTATTGTGTGGAACTGTACCTGGAATAGTAGTGTGCTGATCTGCTGTCACTCTCCACTGTCTTGACCTGGTGTTGTATTGGGCTCGATGTTGAAAGACATAAGAGTCTGGAAGGATAAAAGAAGAAACCTACCGGAGACGACGTGGGCTTGGATAGGTTATACATGAATGCACATGATGTGAATGTATAATATGGATAGCGTTGTCTCAATAGTTTGTCTGTGGGTCACTCTCATGGCGTGCTTGTCGCTGATGCCGTTACAGTGCGAATCGTAGTGCGGACCTGCTTTAAAACGTGCCCGATGGGCTAAGCGGGAGGCGAGGAAACGCGTGAGTACTTGAAGGCCAATGGAAGTGCTGAACATGACTTCGCAGATTATGTTTTCCTTCGACGGACCAGTATATCAAATATCCAACCACCAAAATGTATTTCAGTCAATGAGACATTGAAAATGAGGATATATCTAGTATTGCACAATGTTTTTCAATGCCACTAGGGGAAGAAAAATACATGCTCAGTGTGAAGTCAATGCAGATTTTCAATACTCTGTAACACAAAAAATGTGAGCCTGATATGGAAAACAGTTCACATTATTTTTAGGAAGATATATATAGATGCAAGTAATCAATGACTTCGAAGGGAAAAATTTATTTGCACTTTCCACTGATGGAAGGATGAGAATTCAGTTATTATTGTGTAATCTCAATGGGGACATTCATTTGGTTCCCTTTGTGACGTCATCAGATCTAACCTATTAATACGGATAACACGAAGATACCACGAGTTGAAAACGTCAAATTTGGGATTCAGGGGTATTGAAATATGCTCTTTTCATCAAGTTTCGAAGCGATGAATTAACCCTTCACCTGGCCTTACTCACATATACTATGTCGGTATGTGGGTTCGCGTGTCGTGTGGGAAATCTTGTATTTATAGATCTTCTATGTAATCATTGCGGTAGTACGATCTCTTTGCTATCGTCATAAGAACAAATCAGCTATTTCTGGTGCTTCGAGTGAGGGTATGGTCGACGATGACTAGTCATACCCAATAAACTTGAAAAGCACATAATAAGCCGAAACAACGGGATAACCTCGCTCACGGCGACATCAATAGCAGTCCACCTACGTGAGTGTGACAGAACTGCAATGGAATCAGTTTTGCATGAAGCACACAAAGGAAAGCGTAAAGTGACATGGTGGCATGATATCATCGTGCATAGAACGAACTTACAATCAGGAATTATAGCCACACATAAAAGAATACCAATGGAATTACTAGAATACCCTTTATATACTTTCGCTGACATGAATGAATGGGTTTGTCTATATTTCCAAAAATAACTGCATTCACCCCCGCATAGATGTAATGCTTATTCATAGTCTAGTGACGTCAATGACATGCTGAATTCGCTGTACACAATATACCCTGATTTCCCATTATAAAGCCAAACTCAGAAAATCTATGCGAACGAGTCCTACTGGTAAACCCAAAGGACGACTGCAGGGTCGACAATAACGTAGGTAACATTGTAGACAATTGAAAACTACATAAATATGTATAAACCCTATGAAAATAATAATGATAATAATAAATACATTTATAAGGTGCAAAATACAAAAGTTTCGATGCGCCGAAACAACCGAGATAAGTACACAAACATCGAATGCTATTGAAACAAAAAAGTTTTCAGCCTCGACTTGAAGATGTTAACATTTGGCGAAGCCCGGATCTCGAAGGGCAAGCCATTCCAAACAGTCGGTGCTGCCACAGCAAATGCTCTTTTGTCATAGAATGTTGTTTTATGCGAGGTCCAGGCTTCAACAGTTGCTGATTTGAGGAGAAAAGATTTGTGTTTGTTGAATAGGAGAGTAATTCTGTAAGATATGCAGGAGCGAGACCATTCAGTGCCTTGCAGGTGAGCAGGAGTATCTTGAGTATCCCGGAATAGTTTCCAACTCTCATGGGCTCACTCGTCTCCCTGTTATTGACTGTTCACGAACCATGTGAGAACGTGCGCACTACTATATAAAGTGCGGGTTCGACGAATCACCAATGATCAGGGGAAATATCTGTGAAGCGCTTTGAGCATGTCCTCGACATGAAAAAGCGCTATATAAGAATATATTATATTTTTATATTTATCATATTAATATTATCAATATTATTATTATTATTATCATTATTTGTTATTAATATTAATATCATTATTATTAATACTATTCTCCACTGTCGAACTTCTGGTCCTTCCACCTCAACCAGCACTACCAGGAACCACATAACACAACAGTGTACACTTAATTCTATGTTATT